>PVKM010010132.1:0-35441 GCA_004027735.1 Carollia perspicillata | reverse complement strand
GTCTGACCAAGGTCTCTGATATGCTCAAAAATAAATAACACCTCTCCTAAACTCAGAAGCAGAATTCAGGGAAAAAGACTCAGGCTGTGAAATAGTTCTGAACTGTCCCGAACCAGCCGTTCGACTTCGGAAAGTCACTCAGTCCTCCAGGGGTTCAGTTCCTGTAACTGTAAAATGAAGAGACAGGATTACCTGGATCACGAACTCGGATGTCCACAGGGGCCAGTTAACATAAATGCAGGAAGAATGTAAGACAATAGGTGCAAAGCTGCTTGTGTCTCAACCAAGCAAACTGGCTGCCTAGTTATACTGTTTTTGAAAACATACGATGTGGGCCAAACTATATAGCAGAACTGTGGACTACACCAGACCCCAAAACTTCCAACTGCAAATTGAATGACCCTAAAGAATAGGAAGCCTCCTCCCCTCATTAAAACATCAGTTATTTACACATTTCTACTGAACCAGAAAAAAAGGCAGCAAAACAAATAAGTGAATAGAGACTCAAAGGTAAACAAGCCACCAGTCAGCCAACAGCTCATTCTACTCTCCTCCCCACCCTTGGTTCCCTACCAGGCGAGCGCCTTTGTCCCCAGTCTGGGCAGTGAACACAGATTACATGGGGTGAGCAGACTGGCATCTAAAATTTCAAGATGAAATGATATAATCACTAAAGTTAAACTCCGGTCCCACAGTAGATTTAAACTGGAGATCAGGTTTTGTAGGAAATAAAATTTTAAAGTATTTTCCACTCAAATGAATACTTCATTGTCTTCAATCTGTATCTAAAAGTCACCCATTCAAATGAACTTTCTTATATAACTCAAATTGTTCTATATGTTGTTGCTGTCTTTTACTACTTAAGTAAATTAGTGTAAGCAGTCATAATTACCCAATAGTTCACCACCACACCTTACTGATTTTTGGTACGAAGCCCCTGTTATCTGGCAAGGCCTAGGGCAGCAATGGTTGAACCCTTAACAAAAAAGGAGGCGTGAGATTGGGGTGATCATAGGGACACTAGGAAATTATGTGCCAGTTTCTGGAACCATAAAAGGATACAATCACTTTTTGCAACTAAAAAGGAAATAAATTTAAAAAAATTGAGATTTAGATTTGTCCAGTTGTTTTTCGGGAAGCTTTAATTTACCAGTTACCAAAAACTCTTATATATGAAGGCAGAAAATATTAAGGTGACCTTTCTTTCAAAATTGGGATAACTGCATTTAATAAGCAGTTCCTCTACTCAGCTCAAGCCAATTCCTTCCATACCAAAACCAAACTTATAAAAACCTGAATACCTGAAATTGTACAAACAAACATAATATGCTAAAAAAGAACTCTTAGAATGACCAAATGCAAATTTCAAGCCATTGGAAGGCTAAGGGTCAGAGACAATTCCATCTTATATGTTAACGATCATAAGAAAGAATGATTATGAATTTTAAGCAAGAAAGAGCTAGTTCTTTAGTGAAATACCAAATACAAAGGTCTGGGTTCATCTGTTCTGCCGGCAAACCTTCCATAAGCTACCATGCTACAGCTAAACAAGAGCGCCTAGGCTGGCCCAGAAGGAGGGCACGAACAATTTGAAAAACATCTTTTACTGCATGAGAAAATTTTTAAAAATGTCTGAAAGTGCCAGGAGAGCTGCCTGCCTCAATGTGACTGCAGGCAGCCTTCCAAAGCCCCTCCGCTTTTCTAAGTCAGAGGCATAGGGAGAGGGGAGCTCTCCTCGGCAAAGCCCGGTCTTTCCTCTGCTTCCACCCTCCTTCTCCCTTTTATTTTATTATATATACAAAGCTTAGATGGATAATAGTAAAAAAGACTCCAGACAGGCTTAACTGAAGAAGTGTGAACACCGGGGAAGCAAAGTGTCACTGCTGAAGTCTCTGCTGCTGCCACTGCAAGCCAAGGGCTCAGGGGCACATCTTCTGCACCCCGCGAGGGCTGGGCCCGCTGCTCGTGGGCCCGGCGACGACTGCACTTTGTGGGAGAGGAAACAAGCCGTGGAAACACCGCCCCTCCCCTAGCTTCTCAACATCATTAGCTCATATGCCGGACAACTCAGCGAGCTGGAGAGCAGACGCCCGTCCTTCACGAGCACACTAAGTGGACTCCCAACCACAGCAGCTGCAGGCTGTCCACGCATGTGTATGTGGCTGCTACAACGCACGCAGCCTTCAGTGAACAGGCACAATTTTTCAATCGTGAACTTTAGGCAAAAAAGCAAGGGAGCTGGTTAAAAAATTTTTAAAAAAACATAGAATAACATTAAGGAAAAGCTGAGTGTTAAACTAGAGAGAATAACTCCACTTCGGTACCTACAGGGAATCACGCTGACACCGAATGGAGTACCGGTGAGGGCAGAGCTGCCCTGCTCTGCATGTGGTCATGCCTCAACCCGCTCTGAACCAAGGTAACGTGCTGGGCACTGAGTGACAGAGAGAGGCACACACACTCCTGGCCTTCAGTGAGGTTAGATCTGGATGATCAAAAACAAGTACTTTTGTGGGCATCTAAAACAAGCTTAGAAGGTTAATTCAGAAGCATCATATGTAATCCCTCATTTATATAACATTGATTAACTGTTTCATAATATGCTGGCACTATATTTTAAAAAATTGGCTCTCAATAGAAAAACGATTTCAACTTTTCTCTCCTCTGCCCAATAATCTGTCTTTTTATTTGTTTGTTCTCTTTGGATATATTTAAGAAATAAAATGTTACAGAATGAATAAAGCTGTACCTGCCTCCTTTTGCTTCCCAGAGGAGAAAAGTTGGTGTCCCTCACTCTCATACTTGTTTTTATACCCGTGTTACTAGGGATGTGTCCTGTGTTGGATCCTTTAATCAAGGCACACATGCCTTTGACCTCTGCATCCACGGGCCTGTCTGACAGAGGCCTGGGGGAAACAGTAATACGTGCTTCTCCAGGGGCAGCAGAAACAAAAATTCACTGCTATCTCAGACCTGCAGCAGCTCCAAAGCCACCTTTACTGTGAAAATATATCAGCACGGCCACCAGAGGAATCCCCCACAGTGTTGGTTGGTTTCTTTGCCTTTGATCGGAACCCAGCCCTGACTCACTTACAGACCTGGTTAAATCAGCGTGAGAATGAGTTTCGTCATCTATAAAATGGAGGTGGCAGATAGTACCTTCAGCAGTGGGTAACTCATGGAAATCAAAGGAGAATTAGGCAAGTATTCTGACAATTGTCAATCTCTTTTGGAACCGACCAGAGTAGAAATATGCACACAAACAAGTAACATTACTGTTGCAGCCTATCTACTTAATGCAGCAGCAGACATCATTCCTACTGTATAACCCCAGGACCCCAACCTGTGAAACGGGAATAGAAGGTCTGCCCACTTCCTATGGTATGTCCCTGGGCTGGCATGAGGACTGAGGCGATAGGACATGGGAACTGCTTGCACAACGGTTAGTACACAGCATTTCCAGACAGCCTGGGCAGAGCAGCTGGCAGCAGCCACAGGCAAAGGGTCGCTGAGTTCAATGTGAACTCAGGACTATTTCCCTCCACATGGGATGTGACCTGCATGGTGCTGGGCACAGACATGCAGCAAATATCTGACTGCCACCGGCCACCTGGGATGGGACAGAGTGGGAAGGACAGGGTCATTCAGAGGGTAAAGAGTCCTGTGCCCCTCATTCCTCTAGAGGCAATCTCAAATGGGGAGCTGGAAGGTGGAGCAGAGGGGACAACAGAGAGGCTTTTCACAATCACAACGGCCCGAGGCCAAACAGGGCAGGGTGTGCCAATCAGTCTGATGACTGGTAGCAGGGTTTCTGATCTTACTTACGATAGAAGGTCCAGACAGGGAGAAGGGAGTTGGGAGGTGACCTAGTGAGGAGTTGTTTTATCCATTAGTGCTTTTCTGCCCTTGGTCTGGTTTTCATAAAGCTTGCAAGGCAGGTACAACACAACAGAGTTTACGCCTGAGTCCTCTGTCTGTTCAGTGCCCACCAGCCCCTGGCTGGAGTCGACAGTTAAGGAGAATGGAGACCTACTGAAGATAAACTGGACCACTCAAACGAGGAGCTGCAACGCTCACGGCTCTGTCTATGCTTGGGAAAGAATCCCAGAGGAAGGAAATAGGTATTGATATCTACGTAGGTCATGCTACCTATTCAAGCCTAGGAAATGAAGGAAAAGAGCAACAAAGGCAATGCATTTGCTGCTGAGCAAGCTGCTATCCCAGCCTGCAATCTCTGCACCCCCTGAGCAGCCCCAAACCCTCTTGCTTCATCACTTATCCACCACTGGTAACCCCAAAAGAGGAAGCCCCATTCCAAGCCCCAACCCAAACGGAGCCCTCAGCCCTTCTTTCAGACAACCTGGAGAAGGCACCTGACAGCAGCCACATGACTGCAAGGGGTTCCCAAGTGAATGAAATATCTATGAAAAATACATAACCGTTTTTCTCATGTTGGAAAGAAATATGGACTCAACTAACCACTACTAACTGTGTGTTTAGGATCCTGTGTTGATATAGGGAAGAGAGAGAGAGAGGTGCAAAGACAGAGTGAGCTGTTGCTATAGTAACCACAGAATTTGATCATTTCTAGAATCCCATGCAACCACAGGAAAGTAATTTATTAGCAATACTCGTACTAACTATACTTCTATGAATAAATGAATGAATGCTTATAAAAGGGCCACTTACTAAACAGCTTGCTTTTTTGGCAATCTTGTTTAAAAATACTGCCAATTGTGATAACATGGATGGATCTCGAGAACATCAAGCTAAGTGAAATCAGGCAGATGGAAAATAACGAGAGCCATACAATTTCACTTACATATAAAACAGAGGGCAACAACTGAACAAATAAACTCACAAACACAGACAACAGTATGAGTACCCGAGAGAAGGGGGGCAGGGGAGAATGAAGGGGTTAAAGGGGGTCAAGTTCAGGCTGGGGCAACAGTAGGTTTATACTTGTCCGTATGGAAAATAATACAGGGATTAATCCATATTAATAGAAGAATGAGCTTTGTTTTGAGCACTCACAACTGTAAACCTCCTCGCCACACCCTATACGGTGACGGAAGGAGATCAGACCTCGGGTTTGAGCACACAGCGCAACATACAGATGGCGTTTGTGCACCTGAGACTTCCATAATGCTATCCAATGCTACTCCAGTAAGTGTAATTCTTAAAAAAGAAAAAACAACAAAAGTGATACATTTCTTTATATATGTTCGATATACAGAAATGAGGATAGCAGACGTGGAAAAGGGCCAAGAGTCTACATATTACCGACGACTCCTGATGTACCCGCTCACTGAGTAATCGCCTCAACAATTCTTTTTCCTTTAGGCAACTGCCGACGACAACCCACAGGGGATATATTCAATGATGAAATCAGAGCCCAACATTCTTTTCAGCTCTTACATTATTCCAGTCACTGTGCTAACCACTTTCTAAAGACAGTGCTTATTTACGTATGAGAACAACTATTCATAAGGTAAGTTATTTTATCAGCCCCATTTTATAAATGAGGAAACTGAGCATCAAGGATTAAATAACTTCCCCAAGTCCACACAGTTACGATAAAACAAAGCCAGGATTTAAATCCAGGTGGTCTGACTCCAGAGCTCTTGATCACTGAGCTAGCTATACTGCCTGATACTACAAAAGGTGATTTTAGGGGCAAAGTCTCTATTAACTTTCTACCCAAAACTGAGACCTCTTCAAGCTCTAATCAGGCATCAACAATGAATGGGAGGTACAATTCTAATTAAGATTACCCTCTTAGCAGAGGGCATTTGGCTAGAAAACCTTGCCTTCCACAAGTCAGAGATAAAATCATTTGGTTTGAATCATACTGTGCTAAAACCTTTGTCATTTCTCTCCTGATCCTGGAATAAAATATTATAAAAAATGGTTAGTAAGGTACATGAGCCCTAGAGTTCCACTATTACTCACTAATGACAATCAAATGTCACCACTGGTTATGGCATCTCCCCAAGGACTACACGAATCGAATGATATCACAGACATGCACGTGTCTATCTGATAGAGTTCCATGCATAATGGAATTATTTTATCCCCTTACAGATTTATACATACATTCACATAAGAAAATGCTATTAAATGGATAATATGCACCTCCTATTTAAGAAGCAGAACTACAGCCATTCCAAAATTTAAATACCTGAAGGTATTTATAGAAAAATGAGTAAAATAAAATGTAAGAGGAGGGGTAGGTGGCAGAAAGGACCATGCTGACTCAGTGGCAAGGCATCCTATTACCGGAATATTGTACAGTGGAAAGAGACTCTTTGATTACCCACTCAACTCCTTCACCTTCTTCAGTATGAAAAAGTGAGCTTGGACTACTTACGCAAACTTGGCCAAGAGCTCTTCCAAAATTTCATTATGCAAATTATATTATCTGAGCCTTACTGTGCTGCCCTCGTTCTTTCCCCCCAGCTATCCAACATCGTGCAGCACTGCAGTGGGTGTAAGTGCAGAAATACAGGGGCACGGGGAGTGGAGGCAGTTCAGAAAGAAGCCTCGCTGAGAGTGGGAGTTACTCCACGTGCTCTGACTTTAGGCTTTTGCCTAAGTGATCCTCCAAACAGGAAGTCTGTTATGCTCGTTCCCTCCTAAAATGTCTACCAGTTCTGCACTCAGTGCCTCTATGCTGACTCATGCTTCGCTATCAGATCACAAGAATAAGATGAAAACATTCTGAGATTCCTTAAACCCTAACGCATCCCCCCACGGATCATCAGAGGATATCGCTGTGCTTCGAGGGCACTGTCTGTGGTGTGCTGCTGTGCAGAACAAGGGGACGTGCCATTCCCGGTGAGCTCGGGATTTAGGGCAGGCCCTAAGATGATTTCCTAAGATACAGACGTAAGAGTAAGTACAGTGGCTGTGCAACATGTCCTCTGCACATCTCTGTGGGCAGAAAGGAAAACCGCCCGCAAGGTGTCCCAGGTACCTGAAGGTTCGGCTTTGATTCCTCACCCCACTGCCAATTTTTAAAGTGACTGTAATAACTTTTGGTGCGAATTTTGTAAACTGTACCCTATTATAAATAGCTATATACCTTAGGGAAAGTCATTGTTCCTCTGATATCGTTTCCATCTCTGTAAATAACAGTAATTTGAATTGCTCAAATAGACTACGAATCTATATAACCTGGCCTTCGGAGGTCCACAACTCTTAGACTGTATTCTTCTCCCCACACTAAGATGACTGCAGGCTTTTTTCCCTCCCTGGCTGACAAATCTTTTTCTCTCCTCTCACTATGGGCTGCTAGAGAGAAACTGACCAGTATGCCTGCTTCATTCACCCACAAGCCTGCACCAATGAAACCTGGCCTGGTGGGAGTTCCATTGTTCCCATGGAAATTCACGTGCATAGATTTTATGGGTGGTCTGTTCCAGAAGACCAAACTTTCATATTCCAGGCTACGTGGGGGAGAAAGAATAAGAATTGAATTTTTACCACACCCCAAAATGAATTGATAGTTCACTGTTGTTATTATATATTATGTATGAATTGGAGTGGTGGTAGTAAAGAGATTTTAGAAATGGCTGCCTCACTTCAGATGATAGGATTTTGTGATTCTATAGAGTAGTTAAATGCACTGATTATTCACCCAGGGATTTGATCAAGACTTGGAGAGAACTTTAAAGATCAAGAAGAGTTCATGACAAAGAGCGATGACATCAGAGATCTCTAACCAGAGAAGCCGCCAGGAAAGCCCATGCATCAAAGTGAAGGGACCTGTCGTTCCATGATGCACTGATGCCTAATGCGTGATACAAAGAAGCCTACTGTATTCTCTGATTTTTTAGAGGCTTATCAAGCCAAAGGAGTCAACAAATTTTGTGCTTTCCACAATCCAGGCTAACTATGAGCCATTCTGTCTTCATGATTTCAATAATTAAAGGCCTTGGGTGGACATGCAGGTTAACTACTGAATCCACCTCTCCAGCCCAAGTATCTCCCAAAGCTCAGACCCACCTGTTCAATCGCCTCCTAGACTCCACTCTAGCTCCTCTCCTCCTTTCCTCAACCATGGTTCTTAAACTTTCTGTATTCTTCACCCGCAACGGTTGAAGACCACTTAAGATCACTGGGACCACCCAAACCAGAAAACTCTACGGCTCTGAATTCTACCACCAGACCTCCTGAACATCTGCTAGTCTCTATTCCACCCAGTTAATAAACCCACCTCTCCCCAGGGGCTCCTCTACAAGCTTTCTTTAAACCCCTTTTTTAAAAAATTGCCAGCTATCTCTTCCGATAGAAATATAATTTTTCTGTAAGTTTAACCATTATAGAAAAGAACAGAAAAGGAAAAACCACTTGAATTCTCACCACCCAGAGCTAGTTTTCCATTGTTTATTTAACTAGTCCTCTGGTGATTTAACTAACCCTAATGATGGGCACATTCACTAGTATACACAAATTACTAGCTTTCTTGACCTATGTACTTATCACTAAGATCACCCAATCCAGAAAAATTTGTGCTCTGAATTCTACTACCAGACCTCCTGAACAATTAAAAAAAGTACCAATTTAAGTTCCTACCAGTTTGCTGAGAATGTTGCCCTGAGAATGGGTACTGATGAACTTTTAGTCTTCCTCAACATAATGAGCAAAAAGCATTTCATTTGGTTATTTATTTGCATATTCTATTTAGTGGTAAGGCTGAACATCTTTTCATGTTTATGGTCTACTTGCCTTCCTTGTTTCTAGAATTGCCCTTTTAATTTTTTTCTATTGAATGCTTATCTTTCTATTATTGGTAATCCAGAACTCATTTTAAAGGTCCTTTGCTAATTATGTTTTATGGAACAAGGTTTACTCAAAATGCAGATAATCTCACAAACTGATAACATCACAAAGGCAGGCTACACGTGACCAATGTAACCTGAGTGACGCAAACTAAGCGTGAGTCAAGGGGTCACTGCTGGCTGGAGTGACCTGAAATGGCATCGGGGAGTCTGGGCACTTAAGACTTGGCAGACTTTTTATGGGAAAGAAATGAATCCCCAGGGCAAGTGCAGGGCCTGCTTTATAGAGGAAATGCAACTAAAATTTGTTGAGCAAAACTGAATGAGTCAGGAAGGATAAGTCCATAAATGCAGGGTTTATGTTAGAGATCAGTAATATCTGGCTGGAAAATTAAGTTGGAACCCAATTATACAAACAGCCTGGGCTATCCTTGAAATATATGGCATCAGAACAGGACTGAGCTTTAGGGGATGGGGAGTCTGGACAATTAGTTTATTGCTCTTCTAACTTCCAATCTAGTAAATGATAGTGGACCTACTAATAACTGTCAGTGCATGTGAGTCACGCTGCTTTATCACCTCCATAAAGAAAGTTTACTCAGACAGACATCTCATAGAATTATAGAGTAAGTGAATGATGATGTTCACATTTCTGTTTTACAACTGGGACTTGTAAAAACAAGAAACCACGAATATGACTTGGAAAACAAAAGCAATGTCTAGTGTCTCGATTGAAAAAGGAGCCTGGTTCTGTTATGAAAACCACGAATATGACTTCATGTAGATTGACAACATTAAAATAAGACCAAATACCTTATTTTAAACTGATGGTTAGACTTTTGAAATAAGAGGATTCTGATTTGATACTTGTTAATGGTATTTTCTCTTCTTTGAAGTTTTGCTATCAACAAAATTTGAACAAGGACACCAGAAACAAAAACAGAAAATAGGTCAGACCTTGACCTAGGATGATATTCCACGGGACAGAGAGGGGGGAAGATACATAAATATGGAGGGAGAAATGACAGGTCCTGGTAGAGTAGATAAAAAAATAAACCAAAGCTGCTGGGGTATTAAAAGTAAATCATGGCCCTGACTAGTGTGGCTCAGTGGGTTGGGGTCGTCCCGCAAAGTAAAAGGTCACTGGTTCAATTTGCGGTCAGGGTGCATACGAGAGGCAATCGATCGATATTTCTCTCCCTCTCTAAAAAGAAAATAAATATACAATCTTTTAAAAAAGTAAACCATGAAGAAAGGGGTGGCAATTTAGAAGGGTACGTATATCTGTCTACCTATGCAGCAGCTCCCTTGTTCGCCAAGACAAGACATTGAGCCTAGAAAATCAGATACCCACAGAGCCTCCTGCCGCCTCCAAGACCCACCGCTCCTTGTCTGACCCACCCCTAGTGTGCTGTGGAAGTGGGTGTTCGTATCGGCCTCCCTCAAGGATCACTCCCTGTGGGGCACGCACGACCGCCTCGTCTCAGCAAAGGGGTTCAACAGCAGCCTTCCCCAGGCGTGGGTCTGAATGTAAGTGAAGTCCCCAGAGCAGCACTGGGTGCTTCCCATGCTCTATCTACCTGCTGCCAAGTCAGTTCCCAGTCACAGACAGAAATGACAAGGAAAACGTTACTGAACTACACGAGAAGCAGAAATAGAGAGGGAGCCAGACATGTACTGTGTGTTACCGTTAGGTTCACGAACCTCTTCACAAAGCAGAGATCATATTTATTTTACGGCAAAAGGGCCTCCAAGCCTCCCCAAAGTGGGGCTCGCAGGAAAGCCATCCAAAGAACACAGCCCTCTGCATGTATAAGATGCTTTAACCTTCCCAGAGCATTTCTACATGTATGAGCTGAGTGATTCCTACACAACTTCTAGTGTTGTTTTAAAGGTGAGAAAACTGAGGTCAGCAAGGCTAAGTGACGTGTCCAAGATCACACTATAATCATTTTGGTGGGACCACACGGAACTTCCAATTCCAGTCTGTGGCTCACTGCCAACCCCACTTCCCCAGACTGATAACTCTGCTTTGCAATGAGATTTATTTGAAACTTACTTTAAAAACGGGTCCAAACAATGTAAGAACAGAGGAAGACAATGGGTATGCACTGAGAATTTTAATTAGCACTAATTTGCTTATAGACTTCTATCATTCATTCAACAAAGACTCACTGAGGCTCAGCTATGTTACAGGCATGGCTGAGTGCTGGGAATACAAAATCAAATAAGATATCATCATTATCCTTAAAAAGTTCACCTTAGATTGGTGGTTTTCCAGAAATACATTTAGTCCCAGTCAAGATGCCCACAGTCAAAATCAAATTTACTGCTGCCAAATACATTGGTATCAAAACAAATTAAAAAGAATCTGTACTATCTTGCAGTAATAAGATATCAAGATCTCTTAAAAATAAAAATGTGCTCAGATGTTGCTTTCTAAACGAATATCCAGGTGAACTATGTGAATCACTACAAAATATTTTGCCAAAAAGATCTGACAGTGCAGTCCAATGATTACTATCTGCAAAGAAAGGCAATACTTGGAAATGCAAATAGAGAGAAACAAGAAACAAGAACCTAAAGGCATTAAAGACCGCGACACATGCACAGTGACGCCCGATCTCAGTCACCGTGGGCGCCAGGATCGGCCCCGGCAGTTTCCCCGCTTGGTTTCAAATCTATACTGTATCCGAGTTGAAAGCTAACTTTGTTTCTATGTTAGGGAAAGATCTCCCTAAATAAAACAATCTAAAAGTCAACTCCTTAAAATATAATACAATTTTGGAGTCATACACATGCCACACTTAATTTGCCATAGGACTGTATCACAATATCACCTTACTCTCAAAACCACTCTTTCAATCACCTGAGGGCTCAGAGTCTTACAGACCTCTACTAACAAATCAAAACAAATACTAGGCAACTTTTGCCTTTGTCCTTAAAAAGATGCTATTATTTTTGCAGCATGAGTGTTATTCCTTCCGAAGAGGAAGTACAGTGTTTTGGCACCACTAAGGGAAGAGGATAAGAACACGCCAGAAATATGAGCATATACTTTGAGGAGGATGAAACACATCACCACAACTTCATGATGATTTAAATTTAACCGACCTGGATGCTTGTGGGGCTGACAGTGTTTTTGTGAGACTGGGTGACATGGGAAATGTGTTCTTTCAGCCTTGGAGGAAGAACTCTGAACCTCAGAAGACCTAAGGCCTTCGGCTGTCACTGGCTATTTGGCCTTGGAAATCTTCCTCTCTGGCTTACTGCCTTAATCTACAAAAGAGGGCAAAACAGTATCTATCTGCCCTTTCAGTTTTGCAGGATGATAAACAAAAGTGACATGACAATGCATTTTTATACAGGTACAGCAGTTATTACTGTTTGACTTTTATGTTGATGACCCACAATGCACTGCAATCGATGGGTGGCCCACTGGACTTCTGAGAGCTTTATTCACCCACCCCAATCTGACTAAGCATTCCCAAAGGCAGGGAATTAGTGTGAATGGCCATTTGTACTTCCACTTAAGGAAGCACATTGCCGAATGATGAAATTAGACAGCTCTGGGGCTAGCAGCTCCAACGGGAAGGTGGGGGCAAAGGAAGGAAGGGGCATCTGGCTTTTCTGGTAATTCTTTCACTGACCTACATTGTTTGCACGGTGCGCTACAATCCCAGATCGTTTCAAACTGGTCTGCCCGGGAAAGCGGTTCGTTCTGAGCACTGCCTGAATGTGTGACTACGGATTAAATTCAGCCCTAGCAACTGTATAATCAGGTGTAGGGTTGCATCTTTCAGAAAATACTACTTTCCCCCAAATTTATTTGTCTAGAAAAGGCAGTTTTTTCCTTATTTGCACAAAGATGCCCTAAAGGCTATTTGAGGTCCTGGTGACATATCTGAGACTTTCAACTATCACTTTAGCTTTCCCTCTAGGAAGGTAGGAGGGAATGTATATTTACATAAGGTATTTGGAAAATATTTCTTCTTCTTTTTAAAAAGATCTTATTTATTTTTAGAGAGAAGGGAAGGAGAAAGAGAGGGAGAAAAACATCGATTGGTTGTCTCTGGCACACACTCTGACTGGGGACCTGGTCCACAACCTAGGCATGTGCCCTGACTGGGAATTGAACCAGTGACCTGTCAGTTTGCAGGACGATGTCCAACTCACTGAGCTATACCAGTCGGGGCTAGATAATACTTCTAACAATTAATGAAATAAACACAGACAAAAGGGAAATAAAAAAAGGTAGACAGAATTGTGGCCTTTTTCCTCAGATAAAACATAGTAGACAGCTATAGTAATTAAAACAAGTGCGATGCTACTGAGTGAAAAAGCAGATCAGCGGAATGGAGCAGGAAGTTCAGAAAACAGACCCAAGCACAAACAAGAAATTAGCATATGATAATGCGGCAAGCATGTTATATCCGTAGGCAGAAGATAGATTATTCAATAAATGGCATTAGGATAACTGAATGGCTATTTGTTTAATGACTGTGCAGGAGCACATGTACTTAGGAATCTGTACCTCACATAATTAAACCAAAGTAAACTCCAGATAAATTGTATACTTACATGTTAAACACAAAAGCATGCTTTCACTAGAGGACAATATGGGAAAATTTCTTGGGATTGAGAATGTCATTCTTAATCTGATACAAAAGGCTTAAAAAAAGAGACTGACAAATTGAGTTACATAAAAAATAAAAATGTTTATATAGCAAAAACTACTGTAAGGCAAAGTAATTAAAAAAAAGAAAAAATATTTATCAATTCAAGGTTATTTTCTAAAGATTAAGAGAGGTCCTACAAACCAGTGAGAGAAAGACCAACAATCCTGCAGAAAGGATAAAAGAAAGTTCACCAAAGTATGGCTCTTAAACATTTCAGAACATGTTAATCTTTTGAATAATAAAATATACAAAATAAAACTACTTTGAGAAGCCACTTATCTGTTCTAAAATATTAACTTGTAATTTAAAAATCTCAAGAAAACTCCAGGCCCAGATGACTTCACTGGTGAATGCTAATAGACACTGAAGAAATAATATAAATCTACAAAATTTCAGAAATAAAAGAGGGAACAGTTCCCAATGTTTTATGACATAACATAATCCTGATGCCAAAACCTCACAAAAATGTTATAAGCAAAGAAATTTAAAGATCAATATTACTGATGACATAAATATAAATATCTCTAACAAATATTAACAAATTAAGAACACATTAGGACAGTACGTTCTTGGGACTTAATCCCCAGAACACAAGGCTGAATTAACATTTGAAAACCAATCAAAGAAATTTATTAAAATAACAGGAAAAAAGGTGGAAAACCTCACATGATCATTTCTCCATTCACAGAAAAAGTACTTAGCAAAAATTTGGCACCTATTCATGATAAAAACTCTCAGCAAACTAGGGATAAAAGGGAACTTCCTCAGCCTAATTAATAAAGGTCATCTAAGAAAAAACTACAGCTAACATCATTTTCAATGCTGAAATATTAAACACTTTCCCTCTAAGACTGGGAAAAACCCAAGAATCTCTGCTCCAACCACTTCTATTCAACACTATATTGGAGGTCTCATCTAGTGTAGTAAGGTAAGAAAAAGAAATTAAAAGGCCTAAAACGTGGGAAGGAAGATATAAATGCATTTCTATTCATGGACAACCTAATTAGATATGTAGAAAACACTTAAGAAATTTATAAACAGCTTTTAGAACTAATACATGAGTTAATCAAAATCTCACAAGACAGGCACAAGACATAAAAATCAGTTGTACTTCTAGTAGCAAACAACTGGAAAATAAAATTTTGAAAAATAACTTCAGTTACTTCAAGAACTATAAAATACTCACAATAAATTTACAAAAGACTTGCAAGATGCCTACACTGAACTTTTTAAAACACTGCTGAGGGAAAGTAAAGAAGACCTGAAAAAAAGTTAAACCATGTTCATGGGTTGGAAGATTCCATTTAAAAAAAGATTTCATTTTTATTTTTTTTATCCTTATCCAAGGACATGTTGCCATTGATTTTTAGAGAGAGAGAGAGAGGAAGGGGCGGGAGAGAAAAGAAGAGAGAGAGAGAGAGAGAGAGAGAGAGAGAGAGAAATGTGAGACAGAGGCAGAACCATTGGCCGGTTGCCTCCCTGACTGGGAATCAAACCGGCACAGAACGATGCTCCAACCAACTGCCCGACGCGGCCAGGCCAGAAGACTCAATATTTTATGACATTGTCATTATCAATACCCAATTAAGATATTGATTCTTGAATTAATCTCTAGATTTAACAAAATCCCAATCAAAATTAGGGACAATTTGTAGTTAATAGAAATTAATGATCTGATTCTAAAATGTGTGTGTAAAGGTAAAGGACCTAAGGTAGCCAGAACAATATTGAAAATGAACAAAATTGAAGGATTTACAGTATCTGGCTTCAAGACTTACAGTAATTAAGACTGTGGTATTGATATTAAGAAGGACAGATCAATGGAAAAGAATAAAGAAAACAGAAATATCCATATAGAAAAAAATGAATGTCAACACTTACACTGTACACAAAAATTGGTTTGAGATATAAAATTAAATTGAGACATAAAATCTAAAGTGATAAAGTTTTAAAGAAGAAAACAGGAGTATCTGTGACCAAGGGGCAGGCAATAACTACTTAGGACACAGAATCACAAATTATAAGATAGGTAAATTAGATTTCATCAAAATCAAAAACTTCTCATCAAAATATATGTGTTTATATATAGTAAACCATACTATATATAAACACACTATACAGAATAGCCATATATTAGGAGAAAATATCTGCAAAACAGATATATGACAAAGAATGGGAATCAGATTTCTTACCCTCAGAGAAAGGAATTACAAGATAAGGGACCGGTTAACACTAAAATGAAACCTGAAGCATTAGACTGAAATAGGAGGTACCAGGAAGATGGTTTAATTTTAAAACAGGTGGCAGACACAAGGCCCGCGGGCAGAATCCAGCCATCCACCTTGTCTTATCCGGCCCAGCACCTTGTTTCTACCCGGCGGCAGTGCTGAGCTCTCACTTAACTGTTAAGCAGTAGTTACATTTACGCAGTCCTAAAATTACACTCGGCCCTTTGAAGGCAACCGTGAGGCTGATGTGGCCCCCGGTGGAAATGAGTTTGACACCCCTGGTAGAATATATGAGGGGAGAATCCAAAACCCCCAGAAATTTTTAATAAAAAATTGTGTATTTATTCTCACATGTTTAAACTTCAATCACCTTCAAAGTACTCTCCATTTGATGCAATAGGTGTTATTTCCACTGCTCCAAACAGTTTTTGAAATTCTTGATTATAATGTCTTTTAGTGCTTCTTCTCTTTTTTGTTTCGCTTCTTCCACACTAGCAAAAAACGTTTCCCTCTCAGGACATTTCTCATCCAGAGAAAGAAAAGAAATTGTCTGCGTGAGATCAGGTGAATAGGGTGCAGCACGGGGTTCTTGCTGTTTTTTGGTCAAAAAGTGCTGAACACTCAGCACAGTGTGGGCAGATGCACCTGTAAATCACCCATCATGCAATGGGCAAATGTACTGAAAGTCTTCAAAAAAATTTACTGAAGCTCCATATAGCCTCTCACAACAACACCAGCTGGTACACGGACACAAAGCGTTTTCTAGAACACTCACCTAGCGGGGAAGCCTGTACTGCAAGGGGCTTGCCCTCCAGAAAATAATTCTGGGGTTTTTTGGGTCCCCCCTCATATATACAGGTGAATAGATGGAAGGATAGACTGACAGATTTTCTAGCTCTGCCCACAGAGAGAACCTGGGAACAGTGACACTCCAATAGCAATAAGCACAGTGACATGCAGATTTTGACTTCTGACTACCACCATTCTTCTCTAAAAAGAACCAGGGCTCTCTGAAGAAATAACTGATTCCAGGGCTGGGGCAGATAAAATGATACTAAAATACATCTTTGTGCTGGAAAATAAGAACATGCTTGAAGGATGATGGGGACATAGCAAAACAATGCAAGAGTCAGGTTCTCCACTGATCAAATCTGGGACATTTTGAGCATCAGAGTGATATGATAACTTACTGAATAAAATAAAATCATGAGTCCTTATGGTAGAAATGAATGTATAAATAAATAAAAGAGGAGAAAGGACAAGTTCTTTTTTACTATGGAATGCTAACTAAAATACAGAAGGAATGATGCAGTTGGAAAAATCATCAAATGCCAATATTAGTGGGTGAAAGTTTGTTAAGAAATACGGTATTTCATGATCTTAAAGTACCTCCCCACACATTATTTACTAACTATAAGGGGAAACAATAAATTTACAGTGGGCAAATCTTTTAGATACCACCTTAAAAAGGCAGTCAAAATTAACACTGCCAACCTAGGAACAAACTATCAACGTGCACCGTCTGATGCTGACGCACTGGGAAGAACATGACATCGCTTCTACGGTGCTCCTGCCCACAAACTCCCTCCCTCCTAGGGAACACCAGAGAACTACACTGAGGACGCTCCACAGAACAACTGGCCTGTGCTCTTCAAAAATGTCAAAATCAAGAAATACATGCACACAGGCTGTGGAGCAGTTTCCGAATTAAAGGAGATTAAAGAGATATGACAACTGAATATGACACGTGATCCTGGTTTGGATCCTAGACCATGAAAAAAAAATGTCCATAAACATTAATTAGGCAACTGACAAAATTCGAACACAGACTGTGTATAAGATTATAGTACTGTATTACAGTTAAATGTTCTGCCTTTAATCATTGTACAGTGGTTATGTAAGAGAAATGCCTAAATGAAAAGTCAAATATCAGTATCAATAAAAAAAATATTCATGTAAGTTAGGTGTCTACCAGCTAACAAGGTCCTTTGTGTTATTCTGGAACCTGCATGAAAAAGGGACACATGCTACGCGTCTGTTCCAGGGCTGATGATGAGTCTATCTGTGTCCATTCGGGGATACAAAATAGCCATCCGACTTACTGTTTCTCCTCCAGCTACAAGATGCAAAATCAGATAGCCTGGGAGTTGAAGCTTTAGTCTTTGTTTTCTTTTTTCCCCTTCAGAACCAAACAAAACAGTAAGGATGAGTGAAAAGACACACGGAATTTTCCCTCCAAACATGTTAAGAAAAGGGAATTAGGTGAAGGTAGAGGTCACGGGTTGGCAAACTAGGGCTGATGGGCCTGTCTGGCCTGTGGCCTGTTTCTGCACAGCCTGCAAACTACGAACGGCTTTTAGTTTGTAAACTGTGGTACACAGAAAGCAGCCGTATCAGGCCTGAGACCTAGAAAAGGAGCGTTTTCTGGCCCAATGCGGCCCAAACCCATCACCCCGTTTTTCTTGCCAAAGTGGACCTTGACCGCAGTCTGGCCAGTCTTACTTCTGGACTTTTCAAGAGGATATGAGAAGGAAATAGCCTCAACTCTGTTCAAATAAGTATTTTAACAAATGTGGAAACAAGTTTTCTTCCCTCTGCTATGAGAGAAGAGATTAGAACATTACAAAGTATTCAAACACTCAGGAAAGCACAGGGAACAAAACACTCACATACCCAACTGCTACCTTCACCAAATTCTAAAATCTGTCACACTTATTTCAGACATTTTTCTTTTTAACCAAGACGACCATAAATACAGTTGAAGTGAAGCCCCCCTCTGTGCATCTCCTGATGCTATTCCTGCCCCACTGGTTTTCACAGGTAAATAATACCCTGAAGTTTCTGTTTATCATTCTTGGGCATGTTGTTATGCTTTCACACTTTATACATGTATCTATATAAGCCTAAGCTGTACATATTTTCAAACTACATAAATGGCATCATACTGCACAGTGATCCTTCCCCGTGCTTTCTTCCACTCGTCGAGATTTTGAGGTAACTGTGCTGGTGTGCACAGCTGTGGTTCGTTCATGCTTTCTCGCTGCCGTGTGGTATTCCATTGTACGAGTCCATCACACTTGGTCTGTTTTCCTGTTGGCAACATTTTAAGGTGCTTCCAGTTTTTTACTATCATAAACAATGTAACAAGGAATATTCTTATTCTTACAACTTATTCCTTGTGCATGCCAGAGTTTCCTTAAGGTATCCATCTAGGAGGACACCACTGAGTAGAACGCCAGGCCCATCCTCACTTTCACTCCATCCTGCCATGCTGCTCTTCCCGGTGGCTACACGACTTTCAACTCCCCCCGGGAGTTACATCCGAGCTCCCCCTGCTCCTCTTCTTTGCCATAATTATGACTGTCAAGACTTTCATTTTTGTTTCTGATCAACAGGAAAATATGTAGCATTTCAAGCTGAAACTTAACTGATCACTAATGAGAACATCTTTTTGTATATTTATGGCCATTCTGTTTTTTTATTCTGTGAGTTATTGATTCATCTCCTCTACCCATTTTTCTGTTGGATTATCTTCTTACCTTATTGACTCATAGAGATAGTCTAGATACTAACCTTTGTCAGTTAGATACAAGGCAAATCTTTCCCTTGTCAATGGCTTATCTTTTAATTTGTTGATGGTATCTTTTGTGGTATACTTTTAATTTTAATGCACCAAAATTTATCAATCTTTTATCAGTTAGTTATGTTTGCATCTTGTTCAAAAAAACCTTCACATGCCATACAAATGTAAATGCTCTCCTACATTTCTTTCTAAAAGTTTTATGCTTTGCTTTTTCCATGTAAGTGTTTAATCTGCTTTAAAAAATGTGCGTGTGTGTTTGAGGAATGTTTCCCATATATATAATTAATTGTCCACGCACCATTTAGTAACTCATCCACTCTTTCCCCCTCTGTGACTGTGTAGAGCATCTAAGTTTCCGTACGTGCATAGATGCATTTCTGGGCGCTCTCTGTTCTGTTCCACTCGTTTGTTTGTCTAAGCCAACATCTTATTTTATTTATTGCGGCTTTCTAAGTCTTGTTATCTGTCTGGTAAACCAATCACTTTATCTTAGTCTTCTCAAAACTGACTTCGTTATTCTTGGCCATTTACTCTTTCATTTGAATTTTACAGTCATCTTCTCAGATTCCACAAAAAATTCTGCTGAGATTTTGGTTGGAATTGCATTGCATTTATAGATGAAATCTGAGAGTTAGAGTCGAATAGTTTAAAACAAATAAAATGGAAATATGTAGTAAAAAAGCTGGCAGGAAACACTAAAAAGTGAGTGATGTTTCCTTTGCAAGTTGAAAAAAAGCATATGGTTATGAAAAAAAGCATTACTTTTTTCATAAGTAAAAAGTAATTTTTCAAATATGGGAAAATTTATATGTTTTAATCTATCCGGCAGGGCCATTAAGAGCCCAGTTTTTAATATAATAATAGGCAACACATACAGAAATTCTTAATGTCTGTAGCAGGGAATAAATCAATAAATTAAAATAAATAATGGGGAATGGCAATAATATTAAACATCTTTAGATATTCTAAATTGTTCTTGTGTGCTTCAGACAGCAGAGCTAAAATCACTGAAAGCAGTCCCTCCATTTCTATTTCAACTGTTTAAATGTTTTCCTGTCGTGCTCCCAGTCCTTGGAACAGACCTCTCTTTTCGTGTATGGTTTACAGTTTGACTAGTGATTCAGTAACATCTTATCAGAGGTCGGTTTTGGGGTAGGTTGTTTCTAACTGGGAATCGCCTGCTTTCCATATCTTCTCCACAGAAGGGAAGCAGACGACTTTCTGCTGCCCCCTTCTGGTTTCCGGCTGCTGGAAGCTTGGTAACAGGTATACTTATGAGACCTTTGATTAGGGTCAGGCAACTTCCTCCAAAATGTGACATTCTTTGCACCTGGGTGCTGAGCTACTAGTGTTCATAAACATCTATTTTCCCCTGTCCCCGAGTCCTGACCATCTTTGTACCTTCATGCCCTTGGGGTGGGGGTGGTGGAGACAACTAGAAACTGACCATCAAGTCTTAGAAATCGAAACTGGAGCTTACGGTACATTTTCTCTAAGGAGAGAAATATGGGAAGGAATAGCCCTTGTTTTTCAAGACGTTACTTGTATTACAGCCAACATTAAAGCTAAAATTTATTGAGCATTGTCTTTCTTTGTCCCAAGACTGTTCTAAGGGCCTTCTTAAGTACTCATTTCTTTGTTACATTACTATCCCAAAGCACAGGCATGATTTTAACCCCCAAATATATGAACAGGGTAACCGAGGGACAGAGAGTACAAGTAACTAAACCATACAGCTAACAGATGGCACATCCAGGATTCGGATCTAGGCAGACTGGCTCCATTGGCCGTGCTCTTATCTACTATAATATACTGCTTATCAAATAAAAAATTTTAAAAACCCACATATTTTTGATTAGTCAAAAAACAAAACCAAGTAAGCACCCCTGACTAGACTAAAGAAAATTCTACAGAAGGGGGTCAGAGGGAGCACACTCAAACAGTGAAAATTGTGCAAGTTCATGGATGTAGCAGGATTTGGGACCAGCCTCACAAGACAGGTTATATTCTGTCATGAGAAGATGGGGGGTGGTGGCTTGGGGGCACATTCCGAGATCAGCAGCCCATCTGGCTGGAGTCTGAAAGCACTGTCAGAGGCCCCACACGCCCACTGTGATTACCTGCTCAGTCAGCCAACAGAGTGCTCCAGTAACCTGCATGTACCAGACACACACGATTCTCATTTTGACAAATAGTTCTGGGTCCTATCAAAATTCTGCCCAGGCTTTTATCAATGAAGACTAAGGAGCAACTTGGGTTGCACCTCCTGGTAGCATTTTCCCTGGGCTGTGAGACAGCCAGTGGGTAACAACCACACTGTCCACGTGCTTTAATGGTCTGGCCTGGAGGGCCGGGTCTAAGTCCCAGCCTTGCTCATTACTAGCCATGTAATTTGTGATCCCATTTGTCTTAAAAACAGCATTGCTATGAGGACAGAAGAGACCTCAAAAATATCAAATCTGTCTGGTTAAGGAAAACATAACTGAAATCTATCTTGGGAATAAGAGCAGCCACATCAAACACTTCTGGCTCCTCTAGCGTCCTCCTGCCTAGACACACAGCATCTGGAACTACTCTGGGACTGGTCTGCCAGGGGCCTCAAAACCGAGGAAGCAATGACGGAAATTTCTGTTCCCACAAACCTCTTCTTGACGCTTCTGTTTCTCTACTCATCTGTCCCTTTAACAGTGCACCAGGTCCTGAGAAGATCTCTGAATTACCTTCGAAACCCTACTGGTCTCTACTAAATACAAGACAATATATTTACTTATTATGCCTTTCTCTGCCCTACGACTGTAATTCTATTACCTTTGTTGTGATTTCACAGGTATGAAAATTGCCAGTAAAAGGACTTTTGGATCAAAGGACTTTATGCTGTTGAAAAAACAACTTGGGATATATCTTTTTATATGAAACTGTAGGAGTTTTCTAGGTTTAGTCCACAAAGGGTGTGCAGTTATTAAAATCCATCTAATTAAGCTCTCAAATACTTTTAAGTCCCATGTCTGGTAGCATCTATTAGTTTTTTCGTTCAATATTCACAGTTAATGTGGCTGAAACTTCAATTCCACCATTTAAGTCAATAAGGTTGAGTGAGAGACTAAACAAAACAGACCAAAAACAGACTCACAAATGGCATATGAGCAACTGATTATCGACAGAGATTCAAAGGGAATTCAGTGCAGAAAGAATATTCTTTTCAACCAATGGTGCTGATACAACTAGGTATTCTTATACCACAAAATTAACTTCGATCTTTACCTCATATAGTAAAAAATAACAATTCAGAATGGATCACAGTTCCAACTGAAAACTAAAAGTATGACACTTCTAAAACAAAACATAGGAGAAAAATCCTGTCATGTTGTATTAGGCAACAATGCCCTTGTTGTCATCAAAAGCACAATCCATAAAAGAAAAAAATTGACAAACTATACTTCCATCAAAAATAAAAAGAGCCTTGAAAAACACTGTTAAATGAATGAAAAAAACATGACTATTAGAAAAAAAAATTCTCAAAACTCCATAAGAAAACTTGAGCACTCAACAACAGTAAAAGGCAAAAGATTTGAACAGATACTTCACCACAGGAGATATATGCGTGGCAGATAAGCTCGTGAAAAGATGCTCAACATCATTAGTCATCAGGCAAACGCAAACACCTATCACCATGGCTACATGTGCTGGCAGAAACGTGGAGGACCTGAAACCGCTGTTGGGATTGTGAGGGGTATAACCACTCCGGAAAACAGCTTTGAAAACATACCTACTGGATGTTCCAGCCATTCCAGTCCTAGATAGTTATTTACCATTCCCCTCGTCCCCCAAAACATATGTCCCTACTTGTACACAGGTGTTTGCAGCAGCGTGGACTGCTATGGACTCCTAGGATCAAAACCTTCAGGGGACCCATTCGTCACAGTGGAGGAATAAAAGAGAGTATCTGAGGTGTGAGACTACTCTGGGAAACTGGGTGGAATGTTAGAATTAAAGCCAGGAAAATACCCTTGAAGGTTCCCCCGTACCCCTTACATGCCTTCCATGGCTAGGCTCCAGGATGAAACAAGAAAAGTAGGGAGAGAAGTACGAAGTCTAAAGGCTGGGAAGCTGAGGGTTCTCACCCGAACCCCCACCACGAAGCTCCGCTGAGCCCCTGCCAAGGCCAGGACAGTGCCCCTCACAATCAGCCATTCTCTAGTGCACACTAACAGTAAGACCCTCTCCCGGGCCCAAGGTAAGGATCAGCAAAGGAGAGCTAAATAAAGCACTCGGCAATATTCGAGTCTCTAAAAAATGCTCTAAGAGTCATCTAACTCCCCTTAGACTCTTACTCTTTTCCCAATAATGTTCAAATATAATGAGAGCTGGCAATATGCTAACAGAAAAACTTTAACTTCCTCTCATTGCTGTAACACACGAACAATCTCGATGCCCTCAAAGGAAAATTACTGCTGCTTCAAGTCGTGAATGCTGTTTTGTCCGAGTAAACCCCTTACTCCCCCCTTTCCACAAGCAGATGTGGACCCTTACAATATACGCACAGGACAGTATGCTCACCTTCCAAGGAAGCATCGGAATATTTTTGCTTGTTTAAAGTGAAATTATTTTGGTCCTTCCTTTTTAGGCCGGCTGCCAACTGGGACCTGGAGACATGCAGACTGCCATCTGCCTTACCCCAGCTGTTCCTGACCTGCCATCCGTCTCCAACCAGGGACGCCTCGTATCTGCCAGGTCAGGTGAACAACTGATGAAAGATGCTTGAGGCCAAGGTACAGCCTGGATGAATGTACTGGCAGCACACAGCCTGCGAAGCAACCTCGACTTCCTCTCATTAATGGGTGGAATGCCACTCTCCATGACGACAGAGAGCTGCATTCTGAGGAAAAGAAACCTCCCCGTGGAGCTCGGCAATAATCTTTCCTTACTGCGTGACAGTTAATTCGGCTAAGAACTAAAAGGCTACTTTTTAAAAAATGTTATATTCTTAAGATAGGATATGCTACATATGTTAGAGATTTCTATCACTTATCCTTTTGGAATGACTGTTATGATGCAGACTAAATTACCAGTTCTGATTACTGATGCTCCGATAGGAAAAGGAGGACGTTTAATTCCATTCATCTCTAAACTGCTGAGGTCCCAACATGATTTGAAACTCTAAATAAGCCTTTCAAAATGTAATTTGTAAACATCCTTGGTGAAGAGGAGGATACCACAAGGAAAGATGGAATTCTTATGGCTTGAGTTTGCATTCTACTAATGCAATAATCAAATACTCTTATAAGGATTTGTTAAAGCTTGTTATAACCATGGAAATAATGGCTTTTACCGATGCTACAATTTTACATGCAGTTTTATGTCCTGAAAAGGGAGACACAGAGCCTGCCTCAGAGCTCACTTGTCTGCACACATGGGCTTGGGAGGTGCTGAGCTCAGATCGACGGACCCAGTGGCCCAGGAAAGTGATTCCTGGGAAGTGAATCACAAAATGATGCAGGAACACTCTGGGTAAGCTCACTACACTGCCTCAAGCTGACTGATCCCAAAAGGGGATATTTTGTGGAGGGAGAAGCTAAGATCATGGTTCTTCGATAACAAACAATAAGAGAAACCAGGGATTTCCTCTTAGCTCCTCACTTCAGTTCGCTCCTGCTCCACGTGCTCTGGTCCACACTAGCCCTTGGGGCTCCCTTTCCCTGTTTTCTTCTTGGTCTACTTTCCCACCCGCCTAGCCATATCTGCACATATTTTATGAAGTTCCTGGACCAGGTCCTTCTTATCCCGTTTTATTTATTTATTATGTTTTTATTCTCTTATTTTAATTGTTTTCTGTATTTTGTTGCAACCTAACAGTTCTTAGCATGCCTTGTCTTCTTAGTTTTCACATTTTGTTTATTTTACTTCCATTTAGTCTTTTTACTGTTTTAATCATTTTACTCTTGGTTTATTTTCCCTTTAGACTGTGAAGAGTATTAACAGGTATTTTTTTTAATTGTTAACCGATAGTTTCTGGTATTAACTGCCTTAATCATCTTTAGTTCACGTTATTTTTTTGTTTAAGGGATCATTTCCCTTTTGTTTAAAGGAGCTGGTCAAAGGGCGGTGGCCCCCAGACAGCAGCGCGCGGCGGCGCACAGCCCAGCCCAAATAGGTGGCTACGTATTTGTTCTCCCTCCTGCCATCTGAATAAAAGATCCCTGGGGCTCTTAAATATTGAAGCCCCTATACTTTTAAACCTTTGGACTTCAGGAGATTCAAAGCTGAAAGCCTCTCCTGGGATGACAGCATGATAACAAGCTGGCACACGCTTACCTGAGCACCTGACACACCGGCAGAGGCTCAATCAGCTCTCCAAGGATCGCTCGAGGTGTCCACACCTCCTCCGCTCTAATGCTCTTTACATAATCACTGGGGAGATTTGATCACTGGAAGACCGGACCATGTCACAGCCACGCTGGGCATGCAGTGTCTCATCTCTACTGGCTGAGGCGGGCAAAGAGTTGAGCTAATGACAGAGGTGGCAGCCTGAGGTCCTGCTGTGGGCCTTACCCTCAAGATGGTACTGGCTGGGGAATGAGAACTCCTCAAGGCAGATCAGCAAAAAGCTGCTAGTTGTGGGATTAAGAAAGAGCAGCTATATTTCCTCATTCTAGACCTGTGATTGTAAGCTGACTCGGAGATGTGTAAAGTCCTCCCATGTAGAGACACTGGCATTGCAACCATGGCATGCCGAAGACCTAGCAGGTAGAAATACCACAGACCCTCGCTGTCTTCAGGATTAACCCTCTTGATTGCAATTAATGGAGATAAACCCCAAGAGTTCATAACTGTAACTTTTCATTTTGCTGAGGCATTACTGTGTTTTGTATTTATTCTCTGAGCTTGGAAAGCAGGAGTGAGGCTCTTAGCTAATGAGTGAATCTAGCCAACCTCCAATATCTGCATCTGAATGCAGCTTCATGGAGTTATACTTAGTCTCATAGATGTATAACATTCATCTTAAGAAGTTGTAAAAACACTTCTTTCTTTAAAAAATATGCGGAGGAAAAGAGAGCTAATTTTCTTAGTAATGGAAGGAGGAGAAAGAATAGGCATAAAAAAGTGATGCCATAGTTAAAACATTAGTTTTAATTAAGCAAAGGACAGGGTGATAAACTAAACAGAGGCCCAGATTTAAGATGGACAAAAGTCTTTTTTTGTATGACCTACACGAAAATAGGAAATAGAGATTGTGTGGACTTTCAGTAAGACTCTGGGCCACATGAAACTGGACATCACGTAAAGATTTATTCACAGAAGACCTTAGAGGTAGGACCTACATTTCTCAGTTAACACTTAATTCATCACTTACTCACGACTACATGTCCAGCACTTCGCACAGACGCTGGGCACCCACTAGATGCTCAGTGAACACATGCTGAGTGTCGAACCACTGAAATCAGTGCTATGTTACAGAGGTACCTTGGAACAGAAGAAAACTTGGTACTCCTTTCTTCCAAGACTGTGGCACTGTGTTCCACAGGACAGAATTCTGCGAAATAGTTTACACTTAGCAGTTGTAACTATTTTCTGCATTTACCGTAAATAAAGCAAAAGAATGAGAATTGGGCAGATGCCCGTCCAAATACACCTTTCGCCACAGGCAAAAATAACTATCAAAGGTGCCCACCAAGGCCAAAGAACCACTAAAGGAAGGCAGGGCATGCTCTCATCAAAGGATCCTTTTATGTATCTTAATGAAGTGTAGGAGGGCACTTACAGTTACGATTTCAGGACCTAGAATTTAAACTTAGGACACTGTTACCGGCAACCTTAGATTATTAAAATAAAGGTTTCTTTTCAGTGTGGAATCTAATCTACTTGACACATATATTTAAACTGAAAACAGCAAAGAGGTGGTAGAATTCACCCAATTCAGACAGGAAAAAAAAAGTCTCATTACTATTTTGAAAATGAAATAAAAGAGAATTGAGTATGTTTTCACTAATATAAAGAGAGCTTTTAAAAATGCACCCAGATGGAAATAACTGAAACTTGCTTGATCAAAATAAAGTAGGATCAAATGGAAAATTCTAACACGATGCTTACTGGAAACACTTTAAATTTCAATCTGAGGCTATTTTTGGAACCAAGGAATTGGAACAAATCATAAATCAGATTTTTAAATCACAATAAAGAAACACAATAAGAAGTTAGTTGTAAGGTACCATTTAGACAGGTATTTGATAGGTGGAATATCAACTATAAGGATAAGACATAATTTATTTGGCCAGTCACTTATTTAAAGAGTTTGAGGTTATTCCGGGCTTTTGCTGCTGTAGATGGTGCTACACTGAACGTGCTTCTTGTGCACGTGGGTGCGTGTGTCTGTGTGCAGTTCACAGTAGGGCTGCTCACAGCTGAGAGAAAGAATGAAGTAACTCGTAGCAAAGAAACATTTCAAATACAGTGTTAGTTAGTAACAGGTGTCAAGTAGTACATATAGAGTATATTTACCTCTGAATAAAAGAGAAGAGAGAAATATATAATTTTTCATCTATCAGATTATCAAAAAATCCCAAAGTGTGACTCCTGTTGGCGGAGCTATAAAAACGGACCTCCCTCATAGACCGCTGGTGAGAACGTGAACCGGTTCAAACCGCAAAAGAAAGCAATTTGGAAACGGCCATTGAAATTACAAACATAAGTACTTACGAGACTTATGTGCGAAATTACATATGTATAAGGTTATTAATTACTACATTGTTTCTAATACAGAAAGAAAGTGCAAACAACTAAAGACCCATCAACAGGGGACTGGTTTAAATACTATGTTCATGGTATGGAATATCACGTAGATATAAAAAATGAGGAAGCTCTCTATATACATATAGTGGGACATTTCCAAAACATAGACTTAAATAGCCAGGTGTTGAAAATTATATATAATACATACCACCTTTTGTGTTAAAAAGAGGTGTGAAATAGGAGAGTATAGAGCCTAATGAAATGGCAAACTTACTTATACAGGTAATACTCTGCATGATCTATCTCTTCTCGAGATGAAATGTTGTCCACAAACTAAAAGAGAAAAAAAGAAACCTTTGGTTGAATACAAATTATGCCATATATTGGGCCTAATTCACACAACAACCTTAAAAAAGACAAAACACCAGCTTCCAGAAAGCTGCTGGAACAAGGTTCAGGTGGTGTGACTCCATCCCCGAAACCCCTTTGTGCTAATCCAAACCAAAACACCCAGTGGTTTATCTTTCTCTTTGTATAGAGCTAAGCTCTCCGTTCAGCGTTGCATCCGCCCTACAAGGGAGATTACTGTTGTCCTCATTTTGGAAGTGGCGAAAGTGAGAGGGGCCAAACTGCCCAATGTCACAAAGTTAAGTCATGATCAAGACATAAAGCTCAGATAGTATTTGAGGGGGAAAAAAACTTCAGTGTGACAGAGACCTGGGTTTGAAGCCCAATTTTCCCACTTAGGAACTTGGTGAACTTGAGAAATTTATCAATCATTCTGAGTCTTGCCTGTGAGAGGAGATAACGCTTATCACCTATAGCACCGTGGGAGTTAACAGATGAGATAATGTATGTTAGGAAACCAGTTCAATAGACGGCACAGAAGGCGTTCAGCAATGGTTACTATCAATTACTATTCTTGATTCCTAGACTAATATTATTCTCTATTCCACTGCTCTGCATTAACACACATTCTTTTAGAGACTTTGTCAGCCACCAAAAATAACTCCCAATATTAACAAATAAATAGCATTCCTCTAAAGGGTGTATAAGCCAAAAAAATCATGATATTATATGACAGAATACCATATCCTGGAAAACTTAAAATAAATCAGATATGTAACAATGATCACTGACATCAGAATCTGGTAAATTAGCTTTTATTTCAGTCAAAAAAATTTGATACTTCATCATAAAATATCTATTAGTAACTACAAAAGCAGACCATACTCTGGAAAAATATTTCCTATGAAAGACATTCTTTATTTGTACAGCCTCATCTACATAAAGAACCTTTCTTGTTTTCTTCCACCTTCTTCTTTGAAAATACATATTTTAAAGTTTTCTTACCCGTGCTATTGTTAAAGAACTAACAGGCAACTTTCTCTCATACGTCTTATCCATTAAAGATGCTAGATCAGCTGTGAAGACAAAGAAGAAAGAAGAAGCTTGTTACATATACACGTTTACCATGGAAAACCTAACAGATGCGACTCCTGCCAGATGGCTGCCATCATTATGGAACCAGTATGAGAACAGATGCGCTTTCTTGCTCTTTTTAGAAATTATTTTTGTATAAATTAAAGAGGATAAAAATATTAGTAACATTTAAAACTGATTTATTTAATTGAAGTAAGGATAATGTCTAAAATGCTAGCAAACATTTAGTTTTTTAAAAATGTATCAACAAAGTGTCTCTGGAAGGACATACAAGAAAGTGTCATTACTGACCGACTCGGCCGGAAGGAGTATGTGGTCAGAGGCCAAGAGAAGAGCACTCTTCACTGCCTGCATGTTCATTCCTTTTGCATTTTGAACCAGGTAAATATACTAGCTATTCAAAATTTTTTTAATTGGAATTTATCAAATGACTTTTATATTTTCCCTGACCAGAGAAATCAGAGAAGGCACCCTGGCTACATTTAGTGATTCTCAGTCTGGGCTACTCCTATTGTGGTTTCTTTTAGTAGAACATCCACATGAATACCTGGTATTCCTGAGATTATGCTGTTATCCCAGTCTAAAAATATTTGAAATCCTAGGCAACATAAATTTCCAAGTTGATTGTTTCACACCTTTTCATGCTTCTCTAACTTACAATGTGCTCTCCCCCTCTCCTCCTCACTCTCAGCTCCTGACTCCGTGCCTTATTTCTGAGTACAAAACACAATCAAAGGAGAGCTTCACTCTCCTACCATCAAGTCTGCCAGGCTACTAGCATTTGTGCCCATACAATATTCCTTCTTCTTGTTCTTCTTTCTTTTAAAAAAGGATACACTTTATTAAACAAACTGAAAAACAAAAACCTCCACTGACATCTTATCTCCTCCTTCTAATTCTCCTGTGCTCTGCCCCATCAGCAGCAAGATAACTCGAAAGTCACACCTGATACCACGGCGAGGGCTTCCTTAGCTCCACTCTCACTTGAACTCTCTCCGGTCAGATTTCCGTGTCCACCACTCCGCTAATCCCCATGCGCTCCTCCCCACTGTTAAATCCAGTGGTAAATTCTTCTCTTGGCTGCTCATGAGCACTTGATATAGCTGACCTTTGTGAAATGCTCTTCTTTCTCTCTCGAGTTTCTTGGTAGGACCTCTGCCTCTTCCTGAGTCCTAAATGTGGGGTGACCCTAAGTCGAAACTGGAGACTCTTCTCTTCACCCGCACACTGAGAGCCTTGATCGCCACCTATAGATCACTGACTGCACACTTACATGTTTACCCTGCCTCCTGTCTGGAACTCCAGACGTGGATTTCCAACTGCAAAGGTAACATCTCCATTTGAGTGTCTAACAGGTAACTGAACATTACATGTCCTCTTTATTCTCTATCCTTCCACTCTGAACCTGCTTTTCTCCAAGCCTTTGCCATCTCATAAACGACCACTACCTTCAGTGGTTCAAGATCTAGGTGTTATTCTTGACCCCACTGTTGTTCATACTCTATAACCACTGTCAGCAAATTTTATGCTCCAGATTTGAAATATAATTCTTTCTCGCCACTACCATTGCTAAGTAACCAACATCTCTCCCCTCCTGACTAGTCACCTTAACTATGACCCCCTACACTTACAATTTAATCTCCACATAGCCTGTTAAAAGATAAATCACATCCTTTGAAAAGCATTATGCTAAGTGAAATAGGCCAGGTGGTGAAAGACAAATACCGTATGATCTTACTTATAAAGTGGAACCTAATCAACAAAACAAGCAAGTAAGCGAAATATAGCCAGAGACACTGAAATAAAGAACAAACTGACAGTAACCAGAGGGGAGGTGGGAGGGGATTATGGAGGGAAAAGTGGGAAGGGTTGTCAAGGAACAAACATGTATAAAGGACACAGACAAAACCAAAGGAGGGTAGGATCGAGGGTGGGAGGTGGGGATGGCTGGGTGGGTGGGAGTGGTGGGGGGAAAATGGAGACCATTGTACTTGAACAATAAAAAAAAAGAGAGAAAAAAATAGGAGAATGTTAAGAACAGTATAGAAAATGGAGTAGTCAAAGATCTTACATGCATGCCCCATGGACATGAATTAAGGGGGGATTGCTGGAGGGAATGGGGAGTACCTCGTGAAAGGGGGCAAAAGGGGAAAATTGGGCAATTGTAATAGCGTAATCAATAAAGTATATCATAAAAAAATAAATCACATCCTGTTGTTCTCTTTTCTCAACCAGCTAATAGCCTCCTGTTGTTAGGGTAGAATGAAGGGCCAGAGGGGAAATAAAGGCAGGGCCCTCGACATTACAATCTAACACAGAACTTAATATGGGGAGGCTGGAAACGAACATTCACACGATGACCCACTCATCCTGAGCCTGGTCTGATAAGGCTGCCAGGCGTCCGGCACAACAAGTGAAACGATGATAGCCTGTGTGAGGGGGGAGCCCTTGAAAGTCTGTGTATCACCTCCACTGGCTGGGAAAAGGAAAACCTTGAGGCTCTGTGTTCATCCCAAGGCCTGGAAGGGAGCAGGGGAGGGGGTCCACAGTGACCGAAGGGAAAAACCATAAAACAACTTTGGTCAATTGCCTGCCTCCCATCACCTATGCAAAATGAACACACAGACTGTAGAGCAAGATAAGGATTCGACCCCCATCCATACCTACGTTTGGGTAGTCACGTCTCCCTGGGAAAGCTGGCACCACCTTTATCTGTCAATCAATATGTAACTTCACCCCAACCCCAAATATATAAGTCCTCAGATCAAATGATTTTCTCCTGACCTCCTCTCCTGGCCTTTTCTCTTGGCCTCGTGGCTCTCTTGCCACTTGGGGGACCCTGGTCACCCTTTTCAGCCATCCAGCTTCTAGCCACCTAGCTCCTGGCCACCCAGCCTCTGGCCTCCCTACTCTTGCCACCCCTGCTCTAGCACCTTTGCTTTGCTTTCCTATTAGACCTTCGCGCTAATGAACTTTGAATGCACGCTAGTAGGCTAGTAGGCTTGCCTGCCTGGAATTCTTTACTGCATCAGCGAGAAGAACTGAGTTTCTGGGAGTTTCTCCAGTAACACTATCACACTTAGAATAAAATCCAAAATATTTCTTATGACCTGCAAATGCCTATGAGCTGGTCTGCTTGCTTATTTATTTATTTATTTATTTATTTATTCATTTATCTCTTTCATGCTTATAAGTAAAATCCATGAAGGCAAGAAATCAATTCACTGATAAATTCTCAGTTTTTAGCAGTTCTATAAAAGGCACTCGAAAGCCATGGCTGGTGTGGCTCAGTGGACTGAGCACTGGCCTGTGAACTGAAAGGTCACTGGGTCGATTCCCAGTCAGGGCACATGCCTGGGTTGTCAGCCAGGTCCCCAGTAGGGGGTGTGCAAAAGGTACCCGATGTTTCCCTCCCTCACTTTTTCCCTCCCTTCCCTCTGTCTAGAAATAAAATAAATAAAATCTTTTACAAAAAGGCACTCAGTAAATACCTAAAGAAATGAATATAAGAAAGAAAGGGAGAGAGGGAGGGGGAAAAGAATGGAAAGGAGAGGGAGGAAGGAAAAAGAAGTAACTGGATTTCCAAGGTTTTTTTTTTATGTTCTTTTTTTCCTGTTGTTATTGTTTTTTTCTCCCTAGTGGAAGAAACCAGCATCAAGTAATAAGGAGACAGAGGTAATCGATGGACAAGTATTTGTTGAAGCCCCACTGCAGTGTATTTAGCCTTTTTTTTCCTCTCCTTTCCTGGAGGTAATGATCTCAATGATGCAGTAGCTACTAGGGGAAAGCAACTTTTTGAAATCCCTAAGACTTACTATGGTATAAAAGTAATTAGCTTTTCTTATGACTATCTTAAATGCATTAACACCAGGTGATTAAAGAATGGTAAAGACACCTCCCCCCACCCCCGCTGCCACACAAACAAACAAAGATGTCCCTAAAACCTCTTCACACTAAGGCAAATTAATACTGTTACATCTATTTGCTCACAGAACATGAAACAGCACTCCCATGATACCAAATCTTTATAATCCCTTCATAGCAGAGGCCCTTGTGTTGAGATGACAGGCATTACAAAAAATGATGTACCTTTACTCCAAATGTAAAGTTTAACTTCAAAAACCGTGGACCAAGATCTACTGGCCTCCGTTTCCTCGTGGATGTCACATAGGGTGCAATGTAGACCTAAACACTGAATTAGCGTGACTTCTGTAGTGTGGTTACTCAAGATTCTATTCTAATCCTTCACACGAAGACATCTTCAGCCAGGTGAAATCGGCGGGGGCCTCAAAAAGGGCAACAGCTGCAGGCCCTGCATCTGATGAATAACATTTGCATATTGCAAGTCAGAGGAAGGTTTGCTGCTAAATGTAATATGTGACCAATCAATCACCTGAGATGATAGTGCTGGCGTGATGAATGAGGCAGAAGACTGCGTGGAGCAGGGCCAGCCAGGAAAGCTGGGGCAGCTGCGCCCTGCAGAGGGCCGGCTCCACAGGTTTCTGGACTGTGGGCTTCAACAGTCAAAATCACACTTCACGTCTCACTGAGGGGCCAGCAGACGCCCACGTTCTGTTCAAAGGGATGTGCTAAAAAAGATGCTTGCTTGCCTGTCATTCAGCTCCTCGGGAGTACACATGACAAAGACTATACAGAAAACGGGTCTGAAAAATTCTTCCTTTAACAAAACATAAAAGCTGTACAGATAATGCAGATTATGTCCAGAAAATGACATGTAAACTAGTGTAAAATGCCCTTCTTGTTTGGAGAAAACAATACCACTGATGATCTAAGGACATACATGTTGAGGACCCCACACTATTTCAAATATAGGAGTGTAATGGTTCACCCCTAAACCTGGCTGAGGACTTGAATCATCTGAGGGGCTTTAAAACTCCAGACTCCTAACCTCACGCCCAGAATTAGGGCAATTCTAATTCTGTAGGTTTGAGGTGAGACCAGAGGAATCCAAATTTTTAAACAAAGCCCCAGGAGACTGTGAGGCAGCTGCTCACGATCTGCAGACTAGAAGGGGTTGTATTTAAAAATGCCATGGAGGGAACACAAAATAAGTCTTGGATATTCCTCCTAAGCTTGAAGAGTATGTTACACGGAATTTTGTTTCTGGAATAAGGTGGAACTAAATGTCCTTTAAAACATTCCTCCTACTATAAAAACACTTAAATATTTCTAAAGTTTCTTCCAGATACAACTGAGCTTGGTTGCACAACTCTGTGAATGTCCTAAAACCATTAAGTCGTACATGCTAAAGGGTGTATTTTATGCTGTGTGAATAAATCTCAATAAAGCTGTTATTAAAAATACATATCTGAGCTTTCAAGAAGGTAGATGTAATTGTCAGAGGCCAAAGACAAGATGGGAGTACAAACCGTGGGTGTTTAAGGGGGAGTGTTTAAGGGAGCAGTGATGGAGACTTCCGGCCAAGATGGAGGTGCAGTTAGACACACTGTGCCTCCTCACACAGCCAAAATAAAAACAACAATTTAGAAATAAAACACAAACAGTACTGACAGAAAACTGAACTGTATGGCAGTCCCACAACCAAGGAGTTAAAGTAGACACATTCATCCAGACTGGTAGGAGGGGTGGAGTTGCGTGGCCAGGTGGAGAGGGGTCGCAGCAAAGTGGTGGCTGGCAGACCCTGGGCTCGCAAGGCAGCAGCAGGCTGACCCAGAGAGGTGAAGGGCTGTGGCAGGGTGCGGCCCACAAAGCGGCCGGCAGACCAGGTGGTCCCACATTTGCGCGCAGATAAACCAGGTGAAACTGGGGAGCGAGACAGACAGCACACCCCAGGGTCCCAGCACCTGGAAATAAAGCCTAAAAACACCTGCAGGGGTTGAGGTGCCAGGAGAGACTCCCAGCCTCACAGGAGAGTTTGTTGGAGAGACCCACAGGGTCCTAGAACGTACACAAACCCACCCACACAGGAACCAGCACCAGAAGGGCCCAGTTTACTTGTGGGAAGTGGGGAAAGTGA
>PVKM010010131.1:0-35459 GCA_004027735.1 Carollia perspicillata | reverse complement strand
AATCCCAAGCAAGAAAAATAAAAATTCCTCAGAGAGATAGGTGACAGATTATTTGAAGACTTGTAGGCCATGAGAAAATGTTTTCTAAATTGTGTGTAATCCCATAATGATCTGATAGATGAACATCCACTTGTACATACACACATATAAATTATTACAGTTGTATGGTAGATAAAAGATTGCAGGATTACAATTGCACTAAGAGAGGAGATCAAATAGGATGCTACTATGTCATGTAAGGTAAAGTTCATTGTAATCCTGTCTAGGGTGGTATTCCTAGAGACCAAGCTGTTATTACATGTTTATTTTTTAATGTATTTGTTTTTGCTAATATGAGAATCTTGTAGGAAATGAAATTTAAAATGTTGTTGGGCATCACAGGGAAGGTTAAATGAGAAGTATTTAGAAACACAAATAATATGAGAAAAATAGAGTGTAGCTGTGAAAATCATATTTTTAAAAAATGGATAAGTGCTGCCCACGTGCTTCTCTTGGGATTTCTTTCAAACTCAAATACTTTCTTAATATCTGTGTTTGCCATGGATCTTGACGTGTTCATTACCTGTCTAAGAGGCATGCTGATCTTTTCTGCCTTAGGCTTTCTTCCTTGATGTGAAAAATAAATAATGAATGTAATTATTTTCTGTCCATCCTTAGATCAGGATCATTACACTTGGACCTTCATTTCTAATAAGATTAAAAAGAGATTGTCAAGTGAATCATAGCTCAAATAGAGTTCTTAAATATACAATAAAATACTACTGAATTTTGCAAGAATATAAGTAATATTTAATGTCAACTTTGCCCTTTCATATGATGAAGATAATATGCTTTTCTATAAAATCCTAAATTGTCAATATTCTTTGTAAATATCATTTGCACTTGTGTTCAAAGATCTTCCTTAAATTTTCTAAATGTCAATCATTTAAAATAACTACTGCACACAGAACTCATGTTTAAAAACTATGTAAAATTCTGATGAGTATATTTTTGTTCATTTAATATATATATTCACAACCCAATATCATATAATTATTTGTTTTGTTATTATAAGCATTAGATTCAATGAAATTGACTATGTCTATATTGAGTATTAACAGATTATACCGCTACATGTTACACAATTTCAACAATATATTATAATAGTATGCAAATTGACATCATTGCTAATATCCATTTAGTACATCAACATTCTAAGCACTGGCAGAAATCTACAAGTTGTGGGAAATATTCATATTCTGCAGCACTTGGCATATAATTAAATCACTCTAAGTCACTCTAAGTCCTATATCCTCATCTGTCAGTTGATTTTATTCTTTCACTACTCCCACCGTTTTAAACAACTAATTATTTGGAAATGATTTTAAAAGGATATATATATATAATTTTATATATACATACATATTATATATAATATATTATATATCAGGCTGTTTTTATGCCCTCATTTATCCTTTTATAAGGACTATTCCTTCAGAAGATAGTTCTGGAGGACACTTGTTTGCCTTTATCAAGATAGACCAAACTTTGCCTTTGAGTGTACACTCCTGGATGCTTCTTCCCTGTCTCATCTCCAGATATGACAGGATCACTTGTGAATTTTGCTTTTCACAAGGCATCACATTTTTTTGTGCCTTTAATTCTCTGTTATATAGTGACTTCATTAAGTGTAGCAATTTTTCTCATATTTGAGTTAACTCTTGAACACATAATATGAATATAATATTTATTTAAATAAATTGTTTTCATAAAATACTATATTAGTGATGATAGTGCATGTGTTTAAAATCATATCACACATCTTTGTTCACAGTAAAATTTTCTTAAGGAAGTATATTTTTCAATATGCTACTAAAATAAGTGAAATGTGGTTTAGCATATGGGAATATTTTTATTGTAGATAAACTAATTTTGTGAAAAGTTATTCACTGATATTTTGTAGATTTTGCAATTTTGTGATGTTTTATTTTATTAGAATTAATTTTTGAAAAATATGTTTCAGTTAATAATTTTAATAGAAGTTTCCCATCATTTATTTTGTTTAAATGGCAACTTTTTAAAAAATTGAGATAAAATTGGTGTAAAATATTATATAACATTCAGGAGTACAACACTGTATGATTTTCATGTGTACATTATAATTCAATCTGTGTATTCACTATAGCCACCAAAGTCTAGTTTCTCAGAAAAATAAAAAAGCTGGAGTTATCATATTCCTTGATTTCAAACTATTCTACAAAGCTATATAATCACAACAGCATGGTGCTGGCAGAAAAACAGACATATAAAGTAGTGGAAAATTTGAGAGCACAGATATAAACCTGAAAATCATGGACAGTTTATTTACAACAAAGGAACCAAAAACATACCATAGAGAAAAAAGTCTTTTAATAAATGATGTTGGGAAGACTACTTGTTTTATCACTTCAACTGTAGAAATTCAATGATATTCTACAATCAGAGAAAGAGTGGATTAAAAATAAGAGTGGCACCCTTATGCCTGCAGTCAGGGATTGGATCTTGGTGCAAATCTGGATTGATTGTATGGGAAGCAAACACATAGAAAGTCACCAGTTTGCCAAGGGTATCAGTTACTAATGATTTCAGCTGCAAATAAAATGTAATCCAACTAACTGTAACTTAAATGGGAAGGTGTCATTTTCTTTGCATGAAAGAAAACCATATAGATGATTGCCAATGCTCTCCTAGCTCTCAATGATACCACAGCTTTGGGAAAACATACGTCGACTCTGTGGGAGCTTTTCTTAATGGCTGCAAGGTGGCTTCAGTCTTTGGCAGCACATCTCCAGTCTGACAGAAGGAAGGCATACTTTTTCGATTTTAGTTGAAAAAAATAAAAATTAAACCACTGACTCTTACAACAGACATATCTTATTAGATACTACATTCATAATATCTTATTAAATTAGCAGGAATATATCACTTGGCTAATGTCAGTTCAAGGTGCCCTGGGGAAGGAAGGCAAGAAAAGCATGTTGGCAGTAGTCATTTGGGTAGTCACCCTACAGTATCTGCAATAACAACCTCCTCTAAGATCTCATGAACTGACAGCCGCTATTGGAAAGATTGATTCTACTCTCTCACTTCTTTATTTAAAGTATTTACATCAGAGTTTCAACAATTATCCCATCAGTGTTACCTTTAATAAGAAAAAATAAAGTTAACTCATACACATTGTTGTCTATGTTTTGAAAGGTACTAAAGGCTTGTTCACTTTTTTTTCTCTCACTCTTCCATGCATGTGCTCTTGTTTGCCCCATTTACTTATTTACTCCTGTGCACAATATGTAAGAAAATGATGTGGATTGGTTTAGCGATAAAGAGAAAAAAGAAACCATTCAGTCCCTTTTTTATCATTTTACTTTTTTCAGCTTTAATGGCAAATAATTGACAAACAAAATTATACATATTCAAAATGTACAGTTTAGCCCAGGCTGGTTTAGCTCAGTGGATTGAGTGCCCGACTGTGAACCAAAAGGTCGCTGTGCTGATTCACAGTCAGGGCACATGCCTGGGTTGTGGGCCAAGTACCCAGCCGGGGGGCGCGTGAGAGGCAACCACATGTTGATGTTTCTCTCTCTCTCTTTCTCCTTCCCTTCTCCTTTCTCTAAAAATAAATAAATAGTCTTTTTTAAAAAACATTCCAAAAATATATACACCTTAATGATTTAAGTATAGTTTGTAAAATGATGACAACAATCAGGTTAAGTAACACAACAATCACCTCACATAGTTACTTTGTGGTTTTATAGTAAGGATGCTTAAGTTCTACTCTCTTAGCAAATTACAAGTTCACAAAACAGTATTATTAATTGTGGTCAACATGATGTATGTTTAATTCTTGGGACTTACTCATTTTATATCTGAAGGCTTGTACACCTTGATAGTGTCTCCCTGGTAACCACTATTTAACTCTCTCTTTGTAAGAGTTTGACATTTTCTTTTTAACATTACACATATATAGTGAAATCATGTAATCTAATTTCAGTTAGCAGAATGTCCTCTAGGGTCATTCATTTTATTGCAAATTACAGGGTTTCCTTATTTCTGCTGTCTAAATAGTTCATTTTATATATGTATGTGTGATTATGTACATATACATGTAAATACATATCAATATATACATATGTGTGTGTGTGTGTGTATAATCTTAATCATCTTTAAGCCATTCATTTGTTGACTAACAAATTGACTCTTTCCTTATTTTGGTTATTGTGAAAAATTCTGGAATGAAGTGCAATGGAGATGGGAGTGTAGATATCTCTTCAAGGTTCTGATCTTATTTACTTCAGATATATATCAAGCGTGGGACTGCTGGATCACACGGTAATCTAGTTTTACATTTTTTTTGAACCTCCACATCTAGTAATGGCTTTACCAATTTATATTTCCACTAACATGTTTCTTATCTTCACATCCTTACCAGTAGTTGTCTGTTGTCTTTTTGAATAAAGCCATTCTAATGTGTGGGATGATATCTCATTGTGGTTTTGACTTGTATTTTCTGATGATTAGTGGTGTAGAGCACCTCTTCATGTAACTTTTGGCCATCTTATCTCTTATTTTCAAAAATGTGTGCTAAGAACCTTTGCCCATTTTTAAATTGAATTATTTGATATTTTGCTATAAATTATAAGTTCCCTATTTATATTTTGTAATAATTTCTTATTCAATGTATGGTTTACAAATATTTTCTCTCATTCTATAGGCTCATTTTTATTTTATTTTTTATGATTTTCTTGCTGTGCTGAGGCTTTTTAGTTTAGTTTAGTTTAGTTTAATGGTCTACTTGATTATTTTTCTTTTATTGCTCATGCTTTTGATATTATATTTTAATTTTTTTTGCCAAGATCAATGTCAAGGATCTTTTTCTTTATTTTCTAAGTGTTTTGAGGCTGCAGAATTATATTTAAGTCTTTAATACATTTTGATTTAATTTTTGTGTGTGGTCCAATTTTATTCTTTAGCATGTGGGTATCTAGTGTTAATAAAGAGACTATACTTTCCCTACAGACTGTCCTTAGAGCCCTTGTCAGATGTTAGTTGAAAGTATTGTGAGGTTATACATTTTGGCTCTCTATTTTCCTTTGCTCTATGTGTCTGTTTTCATGTCAGTACCACATTGTTTTGATTACTGTTGCTTTGTAATATAGTTTGAAATCAGAATGTGTGAGACTTCCAGCTTTTTTCTTCTTAAGATTGTTTTGGTTATGGGCTTTTCTGTGGTTTCATACAAATTTTAAGTTTTTTATTTCTAAAAAAATACTTTTGTACAATAATTTTGGTAGGGATTGCATGTAATCTGTATGTTGCTTTGGACATCATGGACATCTAAACAATATTAATTTATAGGGTTGAAACCTAATAATTGAGTGATTTTATTTCCTTCAGGTTTTAAAATCTCTTTTAAAATAATCATTATTGAGTAAATTGTGATTCTCTTAGAATTTCACCCCTCATTCTACTGTCATTTAGCCAAAAGATACCTCTGTAGAGCAGAACATTTTGGGGATGTCATGGAGGAAGGAACAGCACCTCATATTTGCATGTGTGCTCTTGTTTTGATGTTTTCCAGGGTAGGAAACCATTAATTTTAAGTAGGAGATGCAGGGAAGAAAATACAGTTACTAGATCTGGAACACTTAAATGAGCATAGAATGGTAAAGGTGCACATTTGAGATAAAGAAGAAAACAGAGAAAAAGTTGAGGATGACTCTGTATTGTGATCTAGCAAAGAATCAAAATTGAGAAATGGCAGAGGTCAGCCTGAATTATGTATTGTTGTAGCAAGCTATGGACAGACATGGTGATCTAAGATACATATAAAAATAGAACTAGAGGCATAAAATAACGGAATGGACTGACAGCTGTAAAGGAGAGGGGTGAGGTGGGAATGGACTGAAAGAAGGTGAAGGAATTAGTTAAAGAACATATATTTGAAGGATCTATAGACATGGACAATGGTGAAGGTGCTGATTATGGACGTAGGGGGAGGGCTTGGTGGAAGGGTACAAAGGAGAAAAAAGTGGGACAACTGGAATAACATAAACAATAAAATATTAAAAAATTAAAAAGAATATAAAATAAGGTACTATAACATTCATATTTTTCTATTTACCTTTAAATTATCAGCATTCTTTCCCACTATTATTACTAAGTGAAGCAGATTTTGTAGTATCTTCTATTACTATAAAAACAGGGAGGAGCTCAGCTTTTTCTGTTTGTTTTAGTTCTGATTCCCCAAATTTGTGTAGCATGTACAACTTTTTCTTACAGCCAATCTACTATCTGGCCCTACTACTCAAAACCCTTTTCTCATTTCTAACTAACCTAGGAAGCTATGTTCCTAAGGGAGTAAACCTACAGAAATAGAAATGCTGGGAGTGAGGTAAAACTTACTTCCACACTAATTTGAACTTGACCAAATTAGCTGTTCTTGACAGCTCTCAGCTGTTCACCTGAGAGTTGTCTTATATTTCCAAGGATGATAAAGAGATTTCAAATGACAGGTTAGACTACCCATGGGGTCTGTTAAAAACTTAAGGTTAAAAATGTTATTTAAATGGATCCAGTCCTCTGGGAAATAAGTTAAACTTAATAGGCCATCAATATCTCTCAAAATCCCTGAAATTGTAGGTTAATAGATATTACAATACATAATAACAAATTAATGCTAACTACAGGTCTTTGCTACAAGAGCACTTTAGTGGTTCCTGAAAATACTAAAAAATGTATAAAAACAAGTAATTTCACAGTACTTCTTGATTCATTTGTTCAAGCAAATGAAATGTCTTTTTTAAGATAATATAAAAATTACCTTATACTACAATACCAAATGATTTAAACTAAACTCTCTAAAGTAAAATTGTGATACTTGTCTTGAACTATGTAAAAATAAACCATATTCTAAACATTTTCAAATATTAAAAAGTTATAATGTTTTCATAATCTTCTAGCCTAGCATCTCTATTAAGGCTGGTTATACTGTTTCCTGAAATCAGAATATGTAAAAGACATTTTTTTAGAAGATAAGGTGGTTCTAGTGAAGATGAAGATGGAGGCATAGGTAGATACTGTTATCTTTCTCACACCATCAAAAGAAAGATAAGAACCACTTTAAAAACAAAAACAACTAGAACTGCCAGAAAATCAGACTGCATGGAAGTCAGACAACCAAGGAGTTAAAGAAATAACATCCATTCAGAATGGTAAGAAGGGTGGAAACAGCACGCCAGCAGCTGATAGACCAGGATATCCCACATTCATGTGAGGATAAGCTGGAAGGGACAACTCGGGATTCAGACGAACTATGCAACCCAGGGTTCCAGCATGCAGAAATAAAGCCTCAAAACCTCTGGCTATAAAAACCTGTGGGGATTGCAGCAGTGGGAGAAACTCCCAGTCTCATAGCAGAATCCACTGGAAAGACCCCATGGGGTCCTAGAACATACACAAGCCTACCCACCTGAGAATAAGCACCTGAAAGGGCACAATCTGCTTGTGGGAAGTGAGGGAAGTGACTGAAAGCTGGATGTGAGCCAAGCAAGCCAGCAAGTGACACTGATTCCTTTCCAACCCCTCCCCCACATATAGCACCACAACACAGTGAAGTGGATTGCCCTGTCCTGGTAAATACCTAAGGCTCTGCCTCTCATAACATAACAGGTGTGCTGAGACAAAGAAATGTGGTCCAAATGAAAAAGCAGACCAAAACTCCAGAAAAAGAACTAAGCAATGAGAAGATAGACAACCCATCAGATGCAGGATTCAAAACACTTGTAATCAGGATGCTCATAGAAGTGGTTGAGTATGGTTGCAAAATGAAGGAAGAAATGAATGCTATACATAGTGAAATAAAGGAAAACATATAGGGAACTAACAGTGAAAGGAAGGAAACTGGGACTCAAATCAATGATTTGGAACAAAAAGAAGAAAAAAATATTCTACTGGAATAGAATGAAGAAAAAGAATTCAAAAAATGTGGACTGGCTGAAGAAATTCTGGGACAACTTTAAACTGAATCACATGGGTGCTACAAGGAGAAGAAGGAGAGTAAGAAATTGAAAACTTATTTGAACAAATAATGAAGGAGAACTTCCCCAATCTGGTGAAAGACATGCAAGTCCAGGAAGCTCAGAGAGTCCCAAAGAAGTTAGATCCAAGGAGAAACACACCAAGACACATCATAGTTACCTTACCCAAATTAAACATGAGAGAATCTGAAAAGCAGTGAGAGAAAAGGAGACAGTTGCCTACAAAGGAGTTTCCATAAGACTATCAGCTGCTTTCTCAAAAGAAACCTTGCAGGAAAGAGGGGCTGGAAAGAAATATTCAAAGTCACGAAAACCAAGGACCTACATCCAATATTACTCTATCCAGAAAAGCTATCGTTTAGAATGGAAGGGCAGATAAAGTGCTTCCCAGATAAGGTCAAGTTAAGGAGTTCACCTTCACCAAACTCTTATTATATGAAATGTTAAAGGGGCTTATCTAAGAAAAAGAAAAGGATCAAAACTATGAACAGCAGAATGACAATAAACTCACAACTATCAACAACTGAGCCTAAAAACAAACAAACAAACAAACAAAGGAAACAACTAAAACAGGAAGAAATTCACAGAAATGGAGATCACATGGAGGGTCATCAGTGGTGCAGGGGGAGAAGTAGAATGGGGAAAAGATACAAGGAATAAGAAGCATAATTGGTAGGTAGAAAATAGACAGGTGGTTAAGAATAGTACAGGAAATGAAGAAGCCAAGGAACTTACATGTACGACCTATGAGCATGGACGAAGGTGATGGTGGTGGGGTGATGCTGGAGGGAGAGAGGGTGCAGGATGGAGGAGGAGAGAAGGGGAGGAAAATGGGACAACTGTAATAGCATAATCAATAAAATGTACTTTAAAAAAGACATCTCTTTTAATAATAATTTTAAAATATTGAAGGGTGTATGTGTTTCCTGTAAGGAGAAGCATGAGGAAGACACAATAACTATTTTAAGTGTGTAAAAGGCCCTTGTTTGAGACAGAGCGGTGATCATCTCTCTTTCATTGAAATCATTTAAAGTAGAAGCTATGTAAAAACTCAGAGTACTATAAGCAGCACACTTCCCACTTAGATAATTAAATTTATTGACATTTATATTTATTCCATTTTATGCACTCAATTAAAGAATGCATTGTGGTTTTTACCAATAAAATGGTATACACATATGTGTTTCTGGACTTTGAGCAGAAGAGTTAGAGGTGTGGTTTTTAAGGAATATTTTGAGAAGTGTGAAAAAAATAGTGTAACTTTATCCAGGAAATATAGTGCCTTCTAGGTTAAGTTCTATTTGTAAGTCTGACTCCCATTACCCAAATACCTTTTCCTCTCATTATTCATGAAGACCGACTTTGCAGTTAAGCTGAGAAATAACTGCCCTTAAAGCTATTGCTTATTCACATTTCCCGGTTCAATTAATTCCTTGCCACTGCAAGAGGATTCTGTGTGACTATGGAGGACCAGCACATTAAAACAGAGCTATGCTCATAGTTCAATATCTGGAATGACTCCGAAAAATGTAATAGGTTTTTATGAAAGAATATCATCATGTGTTTCTCCATGCTTTGAAAATATATACTCACTACAAACTAATAGAGATACAGCTATGCAATATTATATCAGAAAATTATTATTCTTTTAATAAATATTTTAATACCACCAACTCAAATCTTTTAACATCTGAAGTTATGATGAGCTGATAACAACATTAATTATAAATGTGAAGAAGAAGGAGGAGGTGGAAGGGGAAGCAGAGGAAAGGAAGACAGAAGGAAAAGAGGAGAAGTAGAAGGAAAGAAGAAGGAAGAGGAAAAAACGTGTTTTTCCAATACTCTTCTCATTTAATTCTACATTCTCTGAGGTCTTTCTCTTCTTTTTTACTTTGGTGTGTTTAGTGAGTTTTCTCACCACTATGCTGCAGATGTCCATGCTTGCATGGTAAAATGAACAGGAAAAATATGTTTCTTTGTATTTTTTCCTTTCTGACACACAAGCATAAACAAAAGTGTATGTAAGCAAATGAGCCAAATGATTGCGGGTAATTAGCTGGTGGAATATATAAAAGCAAATTTTTTGCTATATATAAGCAGAGTTTTTTTCTTTTTCCTAAATGATCTGGAACCAGACAATTAGGATATTCCTTGAAATTTATTCAATTCTAAGTCAACTCTGAGCATTTCTGCAAGAAGATTTCTAGACTGTTCAAATGATTTTGTTGTTTTGAAAATTATGTAATTGCATCATAATATTCATCTACTGATATTAAAAGAATGTAGTAATTTGATCTCTTTTAAATGATAACCTTTAGATCAGGCCTTTATCAGTGCTAGGTATCATTTTGAACTCTTCGATGAGGTAATTGATCTCACTGTTATTGTGTGCCAATTTCAAGATATATAATTTGCTTGACTGTCATTTATCACACTTCATAATCACCATGGGTGATGACTACAGCTTTAATGTAGTTCTGTTTTGATTAGTGGAATGTCACTTCCAAGTTTCATTATCTACAGACAATAGAAGACTTGTGTCTCTATGCCTGTCAAGTCTTATACTTTACATGAAAACTAAATTCACTTCAAAGAATCTATTAAAACAACTTTCACTAAATCACCCTTGCTTAAATAAAATGAGCTGTTATTTTGAAAAAATACGCATATGATAATATGAATACTTCACTTGAGTGTTTAAAGAACTAATACATCTAGATCCCAATTTCAGTAGTTGTCAAATACAAAGTCAGAAAAAACAAAGTGTTTACCACTTGACCTCACCTGTAATCTCCAAAGCACAGAAACGTCTTTGCCAGTATTTGGAGTTCTGTATTTGGTTCTCAGATCTTTACGGAGGCACCACAGAAGAGGAACATTTATAAAGTCTAGATGTATTCTTGTTCTACCACTTACTACCATTTTTTTCTTAGCAGACTTACTCATTTTCTCATCTATATAATGAAGATAATGCCATGAAGTCCTTAGAGTTGCTTTGAGGTGGTAATATATGTGAAAACACCTAACAATATTTCCTAAGAGATTCAGTTTAAGTCTCTTCCTTCATCTACAATTGTATCAAGCTATTTTTGCCACTTTTTATGATCCATTAATAACTTTAGTCTTTATTTTGTATTGAAACTTCTTAAGTTTTCACAAAATTTCTATTAATCAGGATGTGGTGGAGCAGATTATATTTGGTTAGGAAAGAAGTAGTCTCCCTTTGTCTCTGTACTCTGTTAACGTGTATGGGATACATACACATATTGTGTATTGTAACATTCTCAGAGCTTTGCTGAAGGAATATTACATTACTGGGAGATCAGGTGATGGACATAGCTAGTTACCTACTGAATATCCTTTCCTTCTTCTTCCTCACTGACAAACATTGATTCATTTGGATAAGCACCTTTATGCTCATCTAAAAATATTTTGTTTTCCTAAATGTTTTTTTGGAAAATTTTTAGTATTATTGATTCAGCCTATTAAGTTAGTATTCTCCAAATTATGGCCATTCTGTTTCAATTATCTATTACCTTTTTTTAAATGCTTCTTGTACCTACTCAACCTTTTTTTGATACACAAGAACACTTCTCCCCCCTTTTAATCTCTCAGAACCAATTTTACCTCTTGATATATATTATATGTATTTCCCAAATGTTCAAGGACATTTCTCATTGAAACAGATCTAATGCAAAATTGTACATGGTCATGAATGAATTGATGTTCAACTATAATTTGATGTTTTTCTATAGTTAGATTTCACAAACTGTGATTTATGGTTATGAATGGTATAGCTTTTCTGTTATAATTTTCTTGGCTTGGCTTCTAATTGTTTCTCTTTTATAAGTTTATGGTTTCCTTGTGGACCTACACTACTAAATATATTTAAAGTATAGATGAATTTCTAATCACCGTTGTGATGTCACTCTTTTCTTTATAATTGAATAGGGACAGTCTGCTACAGTTCATAGAAATAAACTGGATATGTTTCTATACTCTGTCACTAATTGATCTTCATATTTAAAACTAAAAACCCCATTTACTGGCTATCTATTGAGGGCTTGGCACCTTAGTTAGTTTAAGTAATCCTCACAAAATTCTATGGAAACAGCTGTTATTATCCTTGTTTTAAAGTTGAAGATAAAGACTTGTATCATTTTGAAAACATGTCTTATAAATATCAGAGAGTTCATACAAGTACTTGTCTTTGTAAGTGAAAAGTAGGTGATCATCTTTACTTTTTGCTAAAGTTTACGTGTATATATACCCAGACAGTTGAAGCCCCAAGTGATTGAGTAAACAATAGTGTCTCCAAAACAATCGAAGCTTATCATACATATTCCATGAGTAGCCTCATGAAAGAATTCTGGAGGTAACAAAATAAAAAAATATGGAGTTTACATTTATTCTTAATTCAATTTTTATTACAGAAAGAGGTACAACATCATTCATATGGTGGAGATGGAGAGTAGGTAGGGAAAAGTATATTCCTTTCTAGCTGCTGGAGGTCTATTTTATGTAAAAGATAATGAAACTCCATTTCCAAAAATTTCACAAAATATTATCTCAATCAATGGAACTAAAAATCACAGCTCCAACAAGTTATCCAAAACTATCTTCTAATATATAAAACCTTCTTTTTAGTATTTAACTACTTAAGGAATCACTAATGCTAACTTGGTAAAAGTTCTCTAAATTGAGTTTCATTAGTGTTCATTATATATTCAGTGACTGATAATTCAAAATAGTTTTATATGATACTATTATCATAGCATAACTATTATTTGCTTGGCATTATATCAGATATTTCCTGTGGTATTAAGTGTGCCTTATAATACATACTTGCTGACTTATATATATAGCCAAACATAGTTTTCTGTACAAATATGTAACTAATTTTTCACTATTGAATGTTATAAAAATACGTCTCAAAACATATTTCTATAATTTAACAAGAAGCACACTCATATAAAAATGTAAGTGATTATCTTATTAACATTAGAATATTTTCCAGTAAAAAATATTTGGATAAATACATTACATTTCTAGTTACAATTTTCTTCATTTATGCAATGAAGAATTTAGACGTGTTCAAATACTACTTTTTGGTAAATATTCATCGAAGATGATATTTTTTGTAATAATGGTATATATTCAATCTATATTTTTGTCAGAATAATGACATCTGTAAATTGACATATTGTCTTAGTTTGTTTTTGCTTCCATCACAAAATACCTTCTCACATTATGGAGGCTGGGAAGTCCAAGATCAAGGTGGTGGTGACTTAGCTCCTGGTGAGAGCTCTCTCCCTGGCTTGCAGATGCTCACCTTCTTGCTGTGTCCTCACAGGACTTTTCTTTGCTATGGACATCTCCTCTTTTCCTCTTTTTGTAATGCCATTAATTCTATTAGGAGGGTTCTACCTCATGATATAATCTAGTTATAATTAACTCTGAAAGGCCCCATCTTTAGCGACCATCATATTGGGGGTTAGGGCTTTACTTTAAGAACTTTGTGGGTGTGTGGGAACAAGCACTCAGTTTCTAACATACACAGTTAAATAATTGCATTTAAAATATATCTTACACTAACTGATCTCTTCCAATTACCTTTGATCCAGTCTTGTTATAGATTAGTTAAAAATTACTGTCTGATTTTACTTCTCAAAAACTTACTTTCTGAAAACGTGAATCTTCAAACAACTTGAGATATATAAATAAAATGATTCATTAAAAATAAGTGTCAAATTAAAAATGTGTGATTATATAAATTGTAGCTACATGTTATATAATGTATAACTACATACAATATTTTAAAAGCAGCTATTAGAAAGTGAATATCTTCTCCAGTTCTTAATCCATAAAAAAGAGAAATTAGCTGTTCTATTGGAAAGTGCCTAAAACAGGAAACAGTTGTTTTGAATGTGATAAATGAGCAGGTGGCTAAGCAATGCATTTTGACGGAGCATAGTGGATTCACACTGTGGCTAACAACGCCTTTTATTGATAATCTTCTACCATCTGTTCTGAAGATTTAATCATACGAAGAAAAAGGCAGGTGAGAAGAAAAATGCAAATAAGTGGCAATACTTAAATTCTGAATCATGCTGTGATTTTGCAAAGTAGATCAGTGCTACTGTTTATTTTAAAACCGTTATAATGTTTGAACCAGGAAAGCTAATGGTTAACTTCCACTGCTGGTGCATTTGCTGATATGGACAGAAAGGTGCCTCCAGAAAAGTCAAACTCGTAAAGTTAAAAGGATGGTGGAAACAGTCCTCATATAACTTAGCAGTTGTATGGAGCAGACACTTCCAGTCTGGCACAAAAAAACACACAGAATAATTTACACAATCATGAGCATCTTTATTAATGTAAGTAAAGGGGAAAAGGAGTAACATAAATAGAAATTTTATGAAAGTTTACAATGTTAAAAACAGAGTTGCCACATTAACAGGTACTCGTTGGGCAGAGCTCTTGAAATGTAATAATCAGTAAGTCAAGGTAAGACTAAATCTGAAAAACGAAAGGATGAGGGAGTTGCCAGTGAAACACCCCTGCCCCCCAAAACAGAGCACTTATGTATAAGGAATTAAAGAAGAGGATTGAAGAAATGGCTTAGGGGAATGGAATAAAATGGAGTTTGTGATGAGTAAAGAGATGAGGTACTTATCTAGAGCTAAGAACAGGAATAGCAAAGTGTTTCAAGTGGTGCCAAATAGGTTGAAGTCCAAATAGAAAAACAAAATGATCTACCATGATTATTATTAGGATAAGAAATATTGTTGTAGAGTGACCATTCAAAATAGAGATGTTGATATTGAATTCTGGAATGCTGAACTGTGGAACTCAGTGAATAATTTATCCCTCCAAAAGCAGTAAAACTATGGAGCAAATCTCAACCATTTCAGAATTCTGTAATTTGTGCAAGTCACAGAACTAAGTGAAAACTCTCTCCAAGAGAAACCATGGAATCCAGTAAGACAGGATGTGGCTCTGTGATGTTTCAGACTGGAGCTATTCCCATCCCTTCTGCCTCTCCCACTTACTAGCACAGTAACCAAAACCTAGCAACACTGCAGATGAGGGAGAGATCTAACCACATTTATGTCTGCAAAAAGCCCTCTCCATAGAGCACAGTCAATAATTTTCTAAAGTTATGTCTTCCTGGGGAATCTCTGATCCCAAAACAAGTAGTTATTTGGTTTGAGTTCAGCAGTGGTGACAGAAGTGTGCTCCAAGGTCATTATTAAAAAATAACAAACTGCTGACAATATCTTCACTGCCTATGGCTGCTTCAAGCTTGCTGGAAGGAATTGTAACCCAGGTTTTGGATGCCACTTACCCTCAGAAACCAGATCATCAGGGATGGCAAACCAAGAGCAGTAGCCAGTGATGGTGCCTCCCCCTGAACCCCCATTTATGCCATGGCAGAACCCAGAGGAGCCACTATTGTAGCTCCAGACCCTAGAGAATGCCCACGCCATCAGGGAGGACCTATTTTTCTAGGATGGCTGGTCACCTTGGGAGCCTTCATATTATTACCAGCTTCTTTCATATTAGCTATGGGGGTATTCTGGCTGCTGCTCCAAGCTTCATGAAGTTTCCCACCATTTGTATCCACCAGGCAGAGGAGAGCTTTTCTTCATTGCAGGAGCAGCCCCTCTGATTGGTGTGGCAAATTGCACAGTTCCTGGAATTAAAGTCAGCACAGGGATGAACCCGGTCAGTTCCCTATGTGCTGGCCATAGGGTATGTGCATTTGTGGTTTAGGATATGTATGTGCCTTTGCAGTTGAGCTGGCTGCTGGCAGAGACATGCCGGGGTGAACCAGAAGAGTCTCATGGTGCTGCTGCTGTTCTTCTCTGTCATGAAGCTGATCATCCCTTCCTTGTCCACCTTCCTGGGCTCCCATGTCACATTTTGGCACACCTAGATGTACCTAAACCCAGTGAGGACACACATGTCAATGACTGTAGCAAGTCTTCTTGAAAGTCTACCACAGCGGGTAGAGCAGCCCTCAGACACAGCCTGAACCCCAAGCCCCTGCTGTTCCTAGAAGCTGAGCTCAAGATGACCTGCAAGGACACTCCCTAACATCCAGCCTCTCCAAGAGTTTGTTGATTCCCCGTATTCTGTTTCCAGGGATTGGCCCACTCTTCGACAAACCACCTCCATAGATTACTATCCCACCCCTTACAAACACATGCATGCGTGTGCACACACACGTGCAATCTGCCATGGAGATAGGAGCCTGCTCTTGGTGTCTGGGAAACATTAATCAGTGTTGCTGCTTTACTGTGAATGAAAGGTTGATATTTAGCTGCCCCCAAAATGTTTGATTTCAATTTGTGCAAACCATAGTTTATCTGGGAATTTAGAATGAATCACAGGGAAACAGATCACCATAGGAAATTTGAAAACCTCCAACATATTTCTGCATTTGCAAAAGGATTATATATGCTCAGAGCTGTGTGTTTGCCCAGGAAATACCCAGGAAAGAAGGCACCAATCACTAACATGTGGCTGACTTTAGAGTTCCTGAGCAAGCAAGAGGTTTAAACAAAGGTTGTCTTGTAAAATTATGTCTCTCACAGAGTGGAAAACATAAAAACACAAGGCATTTAAGGAAATCTTCTGACCCGTCATTGGCTAACAGCCCAATTATGCTGACTGAAGTATGGAACTTTTATAGTTATTTTTTAAAATAAAACAAGATCTTAAAAAATTATGGTAGAGAACTCAAGGGCTATACACAATAGGAAACAGGATCCACAGAATTATTTGAAGAAAGAGCTAAACAAATAAACAGTACAAATAAAAACAACAATATTTTTTAAAAAGCCAAACAGCCCTTCAACAAACCTTGGGAGGAGGAGGTGGAGACATTTGATACCAGTTGTCTCACTATATCATCTAACATGCCTAGTTTTCAACAACAATGACAACAAAAATACAAGACATACAAAAAAAGAAGAACAGTTTGTCACATGCACAAGAAAAAATGTGTAACCAGTAAAAAATGTCCCTAAGGAGGCACAGATTTTGGATTTACTAGACAAAAACCTTGAAATTGTCTGCCCTGACTTGTAGCCCTCCTTGATTGCTCCCTTTTCACGGGCCCTTCAAAAGGATTGTTGAACTGAACTTCATGATAAACAACATTTTATTTTATTTTGTATTACAACATTTTTGGAAGTACAATTGGTATGGAAAAAAACTGCACATATTTAATATATATACCTTGATACCTTTGGACATGTGCGTACACTCATGGTACCATCACCACAGTCATCACAGTATTCATCACGTTCAGGACTTTCCTGATAAACAAGATTATTAAAGATTTTGTTTATGTATTATTTTTAGACAGAGAGGAAGGGAGGGAGAGGAACATCAATGTGTAGTTGCCTCTCGAGCACCCCCTACTGGGGGCCTGGCCTGCAACCCAGGCATGTGCCCTGACTGGGAATTGAACTGGTGACCCTTTGGTTCACAGGCTGGCACTCAGTCCACTGAGCCACACCAGCCAGGGAAGAATTTTTAAATAATACTCTTCACTTTCAGAATACCCAGTGAGCGCTGAAATATATAAAACAGATTTGTAAATGGTAGTGGTAGTTTGGATGTGAAGGAAGTTAAAATTGCATAGATGGATAGTTCTTTTTTCTATCAATGACATTTAAAAAGATATATATCTATATATTTGATGGAAAATATGTTGAGAATCATGGAATAGAGGCACAAAAAGTCATGCATAGAAAACACATAGCAAATGGCAGAATAAATATATTATGAGTAATTATGTTAAATGTAAATAGGTCAAATATTCCAATTAAAAAGCAGATATTGACAGAATGGGTTTAAAAAGTCCAGCTATATGCTATTTACAAGAGACATATTTAGATCCAAGGTCAGAAATGGATTGAAAAAAGGATGGAAAAAAGATATACCAGAGATGTAATCAAAAGAGAGTTGGAGTGGCTATACTAATATCAGACTAAATAGGATAAATGACAAAAAAATTGCTGGAGACAAAAGAGTGCATTAAAAATAAAAATAGTGTCCATCCATTAGGGAAATATGATGATTACAAATATTCTGCATCTAACAACAGGATCCCGAAATACATGAAGCAAAACTGTAACTGAAGGAAGAAGTAAACATTTTAACAGCAATAATTAGAAAGATTAAACTCCACTTTCAATAATACATAGAACATCTAGGCAGAAAATTACCAAGACAGTAAAGACTTATACATACTATAAACCACCTAAACTACACAGACACCTATAGAATATCCTCCAACAACTGAAAAAATGAAAAACAGATGAAATGAAACAAATGAAAACAGATGAAAAATTTTTTCATCTGTTTTTCTCAGATGCACATGGAACAATCTCCTGCAGGGACTGTAAGATAAGCCACAAGATAGTCCTCAATAAACTGAAAAGGACTAGTGGTATATAAAGTATGATATCAAACAAACTCTTACTCAATAGAAATCAATATGAGAAAAAATAAGTTGAAAAATATGTGGAAAATTAACAATATACTCCTAAAAAACCCTTTGGCACAAGGGAAATATCATAATGGTAATTAGAATACTTTAAAATAAATGAATAGAAACATATATAAAAATTTATGAGAAGAAAATCATGAGTCTTTAAAAGGATGTTTATAACTATATTTGTCTATGTTAAAAAAGAGAAATAATATTAATATTCAAATTTATAGTATTAATTATTACAATTAAATAATAATAACCCTGCCTTCTACTTGAAGAGACTAGAAAAAAAGAACAAACTAAATTTGAAGCAAGCAGAAGGAGACAAATAACAAATATTAGATATAAAAAATAATGAAATAGGGAAAATAAAACAATAAAGTCAATGAAACCAAGTCAGGTCTTTGAAAAAAGCATCAAAGTAGCCAAACCTTTACCTAGAATCAACATGATGAAAATAAAGAAAACTCAAAAAAAACATGGCTTTAAAGAAATAAAATGGTTGGTTATAAGGGAATTTAACAATTGTATACCATTACGTTAGATACCTTAGAGGAAGGAATGGGGAATGACCGCTAAAAGGTAAAGGATTTCTTTTGGAAGCAGAGGAAATTCTCTAAAATCAGTTTTTGTTGGAAAACTCTGTGATAGCAATGGCTAAACTATACACTTTAAATGGGTGATTATTATGGAATATAAAGTATATCTCAATAATGATTAACAAACAAGTAATGATCTTTACTTGAGAAATATATAGAACAATATAGGAAACATCTCTTCCGTGTTTAAGAGTTTCTGAAAATGACATGGAGCACCAGAGTGCATTATGAGCTTCAAACAGAAATATTTATAGCCAAGAAGCTGGAAAAGCATTTTCTTGTGAAGGCAGTAATTCATATAAATGTAAATTTTGTATTTAATGTTTACTATAACATAAGCTATACAATGTTTAGTTTATACTTTGAAATATAGGTATATAGCCCTGCAGTTAACCTTATATGCACATACATATACATATGTGTTTACATAATGATACATGCCATTTACCATACATATGTGTGTGAATATGTATACACCATTATGTAAGATATAATATGTAAACAAAGCTGTCAGGATGTTTCATAACCCTTAAGAAATAGAACACAAAATTATATAAACAACAATAGTTTTTAAACATTTTTCAATTATGCTAATTTTGCAGTAACAACTACTAGTTTTTGTGACCAGTATAACCTATGTTATTCACTGGCACTGTATGGATGTCATATTACAGTGCATATACTCTTCAATGCTTACTGATTTCATAAGGGAGTTAATGTTAAATGTTAAATTTTAAACCGTGTTACAGTGGATATTCATATTGAAATACCCTGTATGTTCATAATTTTCATAAGAACTGAACTCATCTTTATTTATAAGATATTCTAAGTAGCTAGAGTCACAGCATAAAATACTAAAGTTAGAAAGAGAACACATGATTTTAAATAGTGGATCGCTGTACAAATATTAATTAATATTACAAATTTGAAACACATTTATCTTCAAAGCAATTTAATGCAAATTAGAATAAATGATTTAATAGCAGCATAATTATATCAACCTTGTGACCAACGAAAGATAGGAAATGACACTTGAGACTAACCTAGAGGAAAGAAATAGAAAATCTTGACCCAAACTACCGTCTCCCATTCAATTACATGCTACTCAATGTCAGCGGCACTCTCCACTCTCTTACCTGGAGAAGCTTTAGTCCTGTACTCCCTCCAGTAATCTATGTTCGACGTGCTTCAACAGTACTCATCAGTCCTAGTGATTACCATTTTGGGGTGAGGCACATCTCTTCACTGATTGTTTCAGAATTTCTACGAGTGATTTAGAGTTTGAGAATGACAGCAAGGTGGATATATGTTAAGAACATTAATTAATCATTGTAATATTTTCTTTTGTTAAAATTATTTTCAGTCTTTAGTAACACCATGCTTTCTAATAAGCAGCAGGTGTGCATACCTATAAGTGGCTTAAAATTTTCCCTCCTCCAAAACATATCCTTTATCTATTTGCTGTCCCTGAGAAGTATCTTCCAGATTAATGCCTGTATCAACACAACAGATATGAAGTCTCTTTCTTCATGTGCTTTGTACTCTGGAGATCACAACATATAGAATTATTTTAAAGTGAAATGACAGTTGTTCTTGATCTGGGAGAAGAAATGAGGAGAGAAAGGCTGAGCCTAGGAAATCTGTGATATAAGTTAAGATGGTCGTGGAAGTGCCTGAACTTCCTTCACACGGGGCTTCTCTCACTGTCTGCGATAGCCCCAGGAATCTAATGCTTCTATCAAGCATTATACATGCACTGGTCTTCCCTGACCGAGTCTACCTTGAACAGCCCCATGTTCCAGAGTTACCTATCATAACTTCTAAACACTCCCATCAAAAAACATCATCTTGGTACACTTTGTGTAAGGAAAATAATCTGATTAAAACAATTCATGTGTAAATCAATTTGCCTCATTTCGGGAGTTGAGAATACAGAGAAGTTTACAGATTATACATTTAAATAAACAATTTAGTACTATATTCTGAAAATAATTGAAGATTTATTCTGTGAATAATTCATATTCTAGGTTATTTTTCATTGACATGATATATTAAAAATGCCCAACCTTTATGCCAATTATATATAGTCTTTTAACTAACTGAGAAAAACATTGTCTTTCCTGTAAAATGAAGTGGTTATTTTAAAATTCACATTACTATCAGTAGTTCTCAGCAATGTTATTTTAGCTTTTCTAAATAGGAAATAGAAAATTGTGCAGTTTTGTTTTTTGTTTCAGTTTTACATTTGACTGTTTATAAAAGAAGCATGAGAAACAGTTATTAAAACATTAAAATTTCATATGATTTCTACAATTTCTTAAATATTAAAGTTCTATCCACAGCCACCACATTTTTATAAGAAATTATGTAACATAAGTAATAGGGAAAAATATACTTTTGGTCTTTAAAGTATCAAACAGCATGGTGCTAAGCTTTGAGTTACAGTATAAAAATTGAATTTAAGTATCAGTCAATTTATTTAAAATACAAGCTATGACATTTGTTGTCTCTGGACATTGAGAAATTTATTTGTCAGATACAGTATATTTTCCTCAAAAGTAGAATAATGCTTACCCTTATTGTAAAGCCCTTACCCAAGGATATGTTTATTGATTTAGAGAGAGAGGGAGGGAAAGAAGTAGACAGAGAGAAACATCAATGTGAGAGAGAAATATGAAACAGTTGCCTCCCATAGACACCTTGACCAGGGATAAAACCTGAAACCTACATATGTGCCCTGAGCAGGAATCGAGCCCACAATTTCTTGATGTACTTGATGACACTGACCAACTGAGCCACCTGGACAGGGCATAATGTTCACTTTTTATGGTTGTTGTGCACCCACACGACAAACGAGGTAAAAACTATATAAGCAAGGCAAATACATGAAGTATATGAATATAGGAAACTTAAAAGGTATATATGAGATATGGAAATTAAATGAAGAAAATAAGATAACTCTCACAGTGTCCATTAATTGTAGACATTCAATGAGTTATCATTGTTAGTGTAGACATTAGCTAGGAATATGAATGTTTCCAAGTTACTATTCTATAGCACAAATTGTTGATGTGTACTTCTCTAACTTTTAGACATAAACTGAAATAAAACATTTAAACTATTTTTCTATAGTTAAAGTTATAATTGTAAAATATACAAAATATAAAATTTACCATTTTAACCATTTTAAGTATACAGTTTAGTAGTGTTAAGAACAAAATTCATAAACGTTTGAAAGTATTAAGGAATCAGAAAATCTTGTTTCTTATTTTTTAAAACAATTATTGTTTGCAGTACAAGGAAACACCCTCATTTGTATGGCTACAGTTTCCCATTTCCCATTGGTGTGACTACCTTCAAACATTCTGTCAGCACTCAAATTAGGGGTGAAAATAAAACAGCATTACAGATTTATTATAATTACTAATAAAATACAAGGATAGCTAACATCAACTGTCATGTGCATGTTTTTTTCTCAATCTTAAAATAATATTCAGATAGTATTTCCTTAATACTTCATATGACAAAGAAATAAGATCTACATAAATTAAGTGATTTGGGTAAGAATATAATTACCTTGCACTTAAATCATTGCTCTAGAGTTAAAGAGCAATGATTTCTAGAAATATTCTTTCTAGAAATTTACCATATTTTTACTTAAATAAATAAATGTTCAAGAGAAAATAATGAGTTACTTTTCTTCTCATGGTAATTTTTCTCCTCTTTTGTGGTGATTTCTCTTTTATTCTTTGGTAGTAATGAAATGATTTTTAGTGGGGTTTTTGTTATTGTTTGTTATGTTTCTAATAAGACTAAGGTAATACTTTTGTTATTTTTTTCATTTACTGAGGAATCTAAAAAAAGAAAAGGTGTTCTAAATATATATACTTTCTCCCTGAAAACATTCATCTTTATCTAACTACAGTACTGGGATAATTGCATTATGCTTGTGGCATTTATCACAGATTCATCTGCCTATACTGAAATCAATGTAAGAGGCTTCTATTTGTTGGATCAGAGCTCCAATACCATTATTCAATCTGTGAGCTGCTCTGCATGAATCAATAAAAGGCTGAGAGGTCTTGACAAGCTATATATTTTTTTCTAATATTGATCTTGATGACCAAGCTGGTGCCCTAGAGTCTAACTATTGATTTTAAAAGAGAGGTCTGTCAAATTGGAGGCCAATTTTGTGCTATTAAACAGATCAAGTCTTGTAATTAAAGAAAATGTCAGGCTGTCATATTTTGCAAGAGGATCATGGGAATATTTTCACACAGTGTTCAAGCAAATTAGAAAGTATGCAGACCTGCTGGAGCCAAACACACCACACACAGCATAAGCTTATGCAAACACTAAATCAATGTTCAAATGGTATGTGATTCATTGGCTTTCTATTTTCCCAAGACTCAATGATTTAAGGAATAATTTATGATTCTTGGCTTTAATAACATGCACCACTGCATCAACTTAAAATGCATCAAACTGTTCTGAAAGAAAGTAACATCCAAATGAAAAGCTAATTTACTGTCAGAATAGTGGAGAATATCCAAACTGTACCGTATAGCCTTTACTTCCTTTCTGTTTCCTTTTAGTATTAACTGTAAATCATAACTTTTTTCCCTTTATGATGTATTGTCTTTCTTCTGTCCATTCAAGAAAGATTTATAGAGAATGTACAAGTAAAGAGCTGTTATAGAGCTCATATTTGAGTAGAAAAAGCAGTCCAATAAACAAAAATAACATATTTGCTTTTTAATAGGTATAGTACAAGTGTTTTTAATAGGTAAAAAGTGAGTGCCTAACTTATTTAGAAATATGTAGGAAAGTTTTCATAGGCTACTAATGAAATAAATGTTAGTTTACAGTATATAATTTGAGATTCTGGAATTTTACAAAGACATGATAAGGTCTTATTTATGTCTCAAAATTGATTTCTGAAGCTAGGAATACTCTAAAATTGATTATAATAATAAATGTAGAGTTTTTTTCTGAGATCAGAAGATATCAGGCATTTCAGCGTGGTGAGATGAGATGAGATTTTTTTAATGAAAAAGAGAATATATAATAACACTTAAGATTTGGTGATTTACAAACTCTTGGCTATACATTGCTTCATAAATTAGGCATTGATATTATCTCTTTTTATAGCTAAGTAACCATGGAGGAGAAAGGGGCAAAGAAGGAAGTCAAACTCAGGGTTCCTTTTGAGAACAGGTAGTTGAGAGGGTGGTTAATTATGCCAAAAACTACATATTTTGATAGCAACAATACTTCATATGTGGTACAGTGTTGATGAAGGAGGCAAAGACAAAAATGAGGTGAAGATAGTCTGTTCAAAAATGACATTAGACCACCTTCTTACACCACACACAAGAATAAACTCTATATGGAATAAAAGCTTAAATAAAAATCCTAGAAGAAAACATAAGCAGTAAAATATTGGACATTCCTCATAGTAACATTTTTCTGATATATCTCCTTGTGCAAGGGAAACAAGGGAGAAAATAAACAAATGAGACTACATCAAACTAAAAAGTATTTGTGCGGCACAAGAAACTACCAACAAAATGAAAAGAAAACCCACTTAATGGGAGCACATGTTTGCTGATACATTTATTAAGGGGTTAATACCAAAAATTTACAAAGAACTTATAAAATTCAACAGCAGAATCACAAACAACCCAATTAAAAAATGGGCAAAGGACCTGAATAAATACTTCTCCAAAGAGGACATACAGATGGCCAATAGGCATATGAAAAGATGTTCAAAGTCACTTATTATCATTGAAATACAAATTAAAACCACAGTAAGATATCATCTCACAACAGTCAGAATGGCCATCATCAATAAATCCACAACAAGTGCTGGAGAGGATATGGGGAAAAGGGAACCCCAGTGCACTGTTCATGGGAATGCAGACTGGTGCAGCCACTGTGGAAAGCAGTATAGGATTACCTCAAAAAATTAAAAATGAAACTGCTTTAAGACCCAGCAATTCCCCTTCTAAGAATTTATCTGAAGAAACCCAAAACACCAGTTCAAAAGAATATATGCACCCCTATGTTCATTGCAGTGTTACTTATCCTAGTCATGATTTGGAAGCAGCTGAAGTAGATTAAAAAAAAAAAAAAAAAAACCACTATGGTACATTTATACAACAGAATACTACTTGGCCATAAAAAAGGACATTTTACCCTTTGCAGCATCATGGCTGGACATTATGCTAAATGATATAAGTCAGAGAAAGATAAGTACCACGTGATTTCACTTACCCGTGGAATCTAAGGAACAAAGTGAACTAACAAGAAAACAGTGACAGACTCAAAGAGCAGGCTGACAGCTGTTGAGGTGGGGAAGAGATTGTTCTCGGGGTGAGGGCAAAGGGATTGAGCAAAAAAAAGGAAGAAAAAGAAAAAAAACTCATCGACACAGACAACATTGTGGTGATTACTAGGAGAAGTGGGGGTTGGAGGAAGAGGAGGAGGGTATATGCTGGATAAATTTTAAATGGTGTTGGATGGAAATTTGACCTGGGGTGGTGAACTCAATATAGTGTACAGATGTGATATAGAATTGTGCCCCTGAAACATGTATAATTTTGGTAACCAGTGTCACTGCAATAAATTCAACAAAAAGTAAAATAAATAAGGTTAAAACAGAAAAAATTCTTGAACTCAATTCTTGAACAGAATATTTTTCTGAGTTTTATAGTCAGCACTCTAAAGTAGCCTTGAGGGACTCATTTTCTTTCTCTTGGCTCATGACACTTCATTTTTAAAATGAAGGAGATCAACCTGAAAAAATAATTTATTTTAGCTTCCCTTTGTATGAAAATTACTTCTTTGTCCTATTTACTATCTAGAAATACAGTTTGAAAACTTCTCTTCAGACTTGTATACCTCCTAAACCACTATGTGTGAAGACATCACAACAGATGGCTGTTTTGTTAACTGTCACTGCCTTTTAGCCAGGGGAGAAATTTGAAGAGGCCACCGATTCATTCTTTGACTGTGATCAGGCCTTAGCATTTAAAGTGAAATATAGGAAACAAAGTAGAGAACTGTGAAATGTATTTCAGTGAAATTTGAGTACATACCTCATTTTAATCAACAAATAAAATAAATTAAATCATACACAACAGTATTATTTAGTTATAACAAATGTATTATTTACTGCTTAAAAACTGTAATGCATTGATGATGCTTGAGAGTAAAAAAGATATAATATTATATTCCTGGGTTAAAGCCAATATGCATTGTTTTGAAAGATGATACTATCACATCCTTGTTTTCTGGGGTAAATTATAGACCCTAAATAAGACTTAGCTTCCTTATATATTAAAGATTATGATGATGACAAATATAGTGTTTTACACAGTGAATAAGCTTCAGGAAGAACTTCTTTCATACTATGCTTAGTAATTTCTATTATGATATCTTTCCTTCGCATTCAGCAGAAAGCAGCAGCATTTAACAAGGGCAGTTGAGAAAATGGTCTCTACTCAATCCGCCTACATTAAAATTGTATGGCGTTAAAAAAAATGCATCCTTTCTGCATAGGATTGTTGTGAGGCATAGTTTAGATAGTTATGTGAATTTCTGAGAAGCCTCTACAGCATTTGGAAAATATTCAATAACTATTAGCCACCATTATTATATTCTCAAAGAAAGCCTATATGGTAAAAAGGGGAAAAAAGAATTCAGAAAAAAATAAGATAGTTATTTCAAGTTCGTCAACTATTAAATGGCCAAAAGCAACCTGAAGCATGGGGATGTGATTGCAAATCTTCCATAAAAATGAGGAGACAGGATTCTACTGAATAAAGTCATTTACTTTTCAGCTGAAAAAAAGATAGAGAAAGAGAGCGTGGTTTTATTCAATAGAGAGCAGAAGGAAGACATAAAACAAGAGGGAACACCCGGAACTATCTGTAATTATACCACACCCAACTTATACAGACTCCTGCCTTTCTCTTAGGTATTATCCCATTATCCATGATTTTTTTTCTACCCCTGTTATTTTCTCTAGGATACCAAGTTCAATGAATAGAAATCAAATATAAACCAAATAAGGTTTAACTATTAGCATATAAATTCACACTAGCAAAACAATTTCATAAATATAGTCATGATTCAGGATAAAAGTAAACTATTTTGAAATATACAGATCATTGTGACCTATTTTTGGCCTGAATTATTTGAGCTTTGACCTAGATCTTCACTTCTTGGCTTATAAAAGAAGTCTTATTCATTCATTTTTTTTTCATTTGAATCACTAATTTTTGTGACCCACATATCACCCAATAATTTAATGTAGACTCAAGACTTCTATAGAAGCTAAGAATGTATTAAGAAGGTATTTACATTGAAACAGCAGAAAAATTGTTACCTATTAAATGAAAGGACAACATGACTTATTTAGAATTTGATGGGTATCCTTTCTGCTTAGGTGAATTGAATTGACCACAGAACACAGACCCTGTGTGTGTGGTCAATTCAATATACAGATAATTGTGCAAATAAAGCACCTTAAAGTGTATATTTTCAAGGAAGGATTGACTTACGTGAAATTGATACTCAGTAATTTTGTATTTCTTAATTATAAAGGCCATTTAACAAAGCCCACTTAAACTGTTTCCATAATAATCAAAACAACTGAAAAGCAAGGATTTAATCTATTCATTCACAGCTGCAGTAGTAAATATTGTGTTTGCAAAAGAGTTCCCTAATCTTATATTACTTGAGCCTTAGTCATAGACAAGACTTTATTGGCTGAACCACGGGTTTGTACAGAGAAAGGTGTTGAAGGACGAGCATGTGCTGTGCTCCGAATCAAGAAGATTGGTAAGGACCGTCTTGCCCTTAGATATCTGAGGACTCGGGTTAGAAAGGAGATCTGAAGCCAGCTCAGCCCCAAAGGGTCAGAAATATGTAATATGTGAAAGTCATTTGACCTTGTCTAAGCAAATTTCAAGATTCATATTATCAAATATTCAAGAAATAGAATATCAGTTTTGTAGATATCTAGAACTTCTCAGTGAGATAACATATGAAAAATGAAGTGTAAGTTTTCTGAACAATAGTCATCTAATATTTAATCACCAAAAACTTATTTATTGCTAGTCCAAGTGGGATATATATACATGTATATGTCATAAAATATTTGTATTAACTGAACCACTTCAGCAATTCACAAGTGCGCCTCTAAAAATGTTTACAACTGCACAGATATAGTTGGATAGAGTGTACTATATGACAAATTTCGAATTGCTGTTTCATTCACTTCATGAATATGGATATGTCATACCATATATAGTTGGATTTACATCATTTCATTCCAAATAACTACTTTCACTGATTCAGTGGTAACTGTGAAGTCCAGTTTTACTTTTATAATCACATAGCAAGAAAGAATATTTAACTCTGGGCAATGAAAAGACAGAATTTATACTGGAGCAAGATTAGAAGGAAATTCATGCTGGAAGGAGAAATCGGGTAATTGGCACATAGCCAGAGGTGCATATTGCTGTAAAAACAACTGGTACTGCTGCTGCCCTTAATTAATGACAGGATGTGGAGGAGAGTAGAAGAAGGGGAAAGCAGGAGCAAAGGAGAGAAGAGAGGACAAAGAAGGGGAGGAGGAGGAAGCGTCCAAATATAATTAAAATATCCGTAATGCTTTCAAGTGTGGATGTATTGGGGAGTGAAAAGCATATAGTGGGAAGAAGAAAGGAGAATGGCTTCACAGAAGAGATAGTATTTTTGTGTATACCAAATAGTGAGGTGTTTTAAAAATTAGGGATTCCAATTCAGTAGCACTGGGAGGAACCTGAGAGTCTGCGTTTGTAGTGGTCTCCCGGGCAATGCTGATGTTGCTGTTCTGCAGACAACACTTTGAGTAGTGAGGTAATAAAGGGTGGGGAAGGCGTCGAGGTCTATTCCGGGCCGAGTAAAAAGGACACTTTACATCATGGAAGAATGAAAGCATTTGGCCTGGCGAGTAGCTCAGTTAATGAAGTTGGAAAAAAGTAGATTGTAAATAGCATTGGGCTAAAGGTCCTGAACATTAGTTTTTGGCAAAGGGAAGCCTCTGGGCATAAGTGTGGCAGTGTAGTTATGTTTGTAAGGAAGCAGACAGATTACAGTTTTAAGGACTAGACAAATCAAGATGGTGAGAGGAAGAGAGAGGCACAAGAGGGACTGTTAGGAGTCTGCTGCCATTGTCCAAGTGATGAAAGCACCAGGCTGAACATTAGCATTGAAGATGACAAAGAGGGTCCAGATTTTGCAACTATTTCTGAGTTATAATCACAGAATACAGTAAATTATTAGATGGGAACAGTTGGGATAAACACATGCCAAGGAAAATGGTGTTTTATATTTTGTTTTACTTTGTTTTTGCCAAGGAACTGCACAAATGAAAATCTATAAGAAATATATGTAATATTTAAAAAGCAAAACATATAGGGGGTGTGAAAATAATGAGATTGAGGGGGCTATATGCTATTCCTATGTGTGTATTGATTAGACACAGGTTTGGAAGATAAAGCATCGAAATGGGTTATTGATGTTGATAATCAGAGATAAAGGGGACTGTACTGATTGAACACATACAGTAAGCCAGTCATGTTTCATAGTTATTTCTTTTAGTTAAAAGTCTGCTAAAAACTTTACAAAGCAGTTCTGATAGGGTGATACAAATAATGGAGAAGGAAATGAGTTCGTGTACCTTGTGGGAATGTGTGTACATGTGTACATACATATGAAATGTGGAGTTGGGAAATATGTCTGTGATATTTGTCCTTTTAAATGCATGATAAAAAGAGCATGTGCCATTTTTTTCCCTAGAGAAGTCATTCCTATTTTCCAAGTATGTGCTCTGATTGCACATATCCCCAGAAAAAGTATCCACAAGATGTGCTCCAAGGCCAAAGACATATTTCTGTAGATACTGACAAATAGGTTAGTAAATTATTATATCCAGGTTGAAAGCTGATAATAACTACAAATTGCAAAGTAATTGATGATGCCAAGCAGTTTGTCTGTATGCACATGCCTGGAGTCCCATCCCTAGAGAAAAGCATCTTTACATCGCCCCCTAGTTGTTCTGGCATTGCACCAAAATCAAATTAAAGAGGTTTAGGAAAGATGATGTAATAAATTCCTTATACCTTTTTGTAGTAAATGTCTAGATATTCTTAAAGACTGAGAAATCACTTCAGGGATTAATAATTTCTACCTACATATGGTTAATTTTCTCTAATTAGAATTCATGGAGTTATCAAAAGAAACATGCAAATGTTGTACATCTCTCATTTATTTGATGTTTTCAAATGTACTCTCCTCTCCATGGAAGGCACGTGGGGTGGGGAGATGGGGAGCTGGGGAACACATTTTAATGGAAGTCATTTCTTCCCAGGACACACATATTTACGAGTCACAGAAAGCTGAGCCATAACATTCTAAGAACCTTAGTTAATCTTCAGTTTTGAAATTAAACCTTTACACAGAAAAAAAAAACAACAACTTTCATTCCATTGATGTGAAGCAAATCAATTAAGAGCAATTGGAGGGAACAGTGATAACAGATGTCCAGCTCCAAGCAGCATATAACAAGATGATTACGTGTTCTGGCGGCCAGCCAGCCTGCCAGGCTGTTTTCTGTGGGTGTTGCTTCACTGACAGTACCTTCGTGACATTTGTACCTTGACACCAGAAGTGCTAACAGCTGCAGTGCCCGTGGTAGAAAGGCAGGAAAGACCTTTTTAGCTTTAGCTGCTCTCGCAGATTCTCGGCACCCTAAGAGATTCAAGCCTATAAAAAGCGACTTTGGCCTGCTATCTCTTTTGTGAAGATTTTTGCTGTGGTGTCTGAAAAGCAGTTTTTTCTCCATGACATTGTACTTAGGGGAGATAAGGGCTTCTCAGGATACAAGACGTGTGGTAAATGTGTAACTAATGGCAGTAACAAGGTTGGCCTGGGAGTTCATGGCTTTGTGAAATGAAATATTTCGACAACTATTTCTGTGCTTTGTTATTTGCTACAGGCAGCCCTTTTGACCCCTCGGTGAGGAAGCCAAAAAGAGACTAAAGAAGAAAAATTTTAGGTATCTTTAAGTTAGATGACATTCTTAGCTAATAATGACAGATGTAACAGCATGGCTTCTAATGGCTGCTAATAATGGTAAAGCTTCAGGCTGTGGGGAAATGAGAAAGGTCAGAAGGCAAGTGCATGTATGTGAGAAAAGAGTTCAGCTCATAAAAGGTGAGATGTGGTTTTAGAAAAGTTTATTTTTGAAACTCTGCCCAGTCTGTCTTGGTGTTTTCAGGGTTATTCTTGGCACACGGGGTTATTCTTGGACAAACTCTAGAGAACCAACTTCCTAAAAGGCATACTGTGCTATTTACTATCAGGGAGCTGCCGTGCACTCAGAGCTGGTTTCGTACATTAAGCTTTTACTGTTGCTACCATTTTGGTCTTAGAAATGGGAAGAATTCTTCAGCTAAACATAAATAACTTTCCAATGTTGGAAGAGCATTTAGGAGACACGTACAACCATTAACTTTCTATAAAAAAATTTCCTTTACATGTCTCAATTGGTAATACTTTATAACATAGAAATTATTATAAAAAGTTGTGCTTTTAAATATAACTTGCTATCTCTGCACTTTTCTAAGAACTCCATATTTAAAAATTTGGGTATAAACCTTCATTGATATTTCAAACATTCCATATAAACACTGAAAAGATCAGTAAACAGTATGAAAATTCAGAAATAGGAAATATTTAAGAGATATAAGTAATCTACTAATAACTCTAAGTAAATAAAGCTAAAGGAAACAGGAAAGTGATTTTAAGATCTATAATTAAGCATCATTCAATCACAGTGCCCATAAATTTTTGTTGTCTTCATGATGTGTAGTCTGATGTCCAGAGTAGTTAAGAGAACTATGTAACTTTGTGTAGCTACTGAGTGACCGGAGTTCAAGATGCCAACTTGCAATTTCAGGATTCTTTCTAATACTTTATCTCTGGGCATGCTCAGAAAGCCAAAAATCAGAGTATTTTTCTTTTGGCATTAATGCTGTGATTCAGGTCAAAGTGCAAACCTCAACTAGTGTTGAGGAAATCTAAAAAATTCATTAAATATGATGGCATAACTTTATAGAAATTTCAAAAAACTTTTGGATATGAAATACTTTTTTGGTAATTAACTCTTATTGGGTAATCAGGGTGAGAAAAGCCTTAAGGAAAAAAAAGAAAGAAAGAAAAAGAAGTATGCACGATCCAAAATGTCCACAGGGAAGTCTGCACATTTTTTCCATTTCATTGCTAATGAGTCATTTTCACCTGACTTCTGCTCCCACCACTCCCCCCTGAAGAACCAGCTGTCAGCTTCCACAGCTGAGTGGGTTTGGTACCAGACAGGTGGCAGCAGGGTGGGGAAGAAATTGTGTCAGTGGGATATAGTTAATATGGAATTAGGATGATCCACCTGGTATCATTAAAAATTAACTGCACATCATAAATGATTCACTACAATATAATTAACACTTGAATTAAAAGTTAAACTCTTAAACATGTCTGAAAACACAAATAAGAATATTTGGCATTAATTGAATATTTGAACAGTTTTCTATACAATCTACATCAGTAATACTCATTTAAAAATTATGTAGTGTTATATCCTGTTTATAGAAAAAGTGGATTGGACTGTGCCATTCCAGATTCTGACATTTACTTACTCTGGAACCTTCTGTGTGCTGTAGGCTCTTTGAAGAATATCTGTCCTCATGTCAGTAAAAGCAGATTGAAGCTTAAATGGCCTAACATTTTTAGAAGTGTTCTGTAAAGTGTGGTGCTTAATATGTGTATGAGAATTCACCTGTTACCATTGGTATTTATTCAGTGGACTCTTGAATTCTCACAACAACCTGGAATACAAGCCTAAGTTCTTGAATGCCGCAAACAAGATTCCCAACCACATGACTCACTCATCTTCTGACCACAACTGGTTAATCATGCTTGATTAGGTTCTTCAGTTTTCTTCAACTGGGAAGTCACCTCCACCTGAAAGCCTTCCCTGGATGCTCAGTAATGGTCTGGGTTCTCTCACTGTGCTTCCATAACTCCAGGATGACCTTTCTATTTGGCACTTATTACACAACACTGAAATTGGCTGATCACCAGTCTTGTACTTTTATTGGATCTGCTTAAGGACAGATCTTTATCTTCACATTTGAATTTTTAATAACTAGCACAGGGAATAGCACATAATGAGACGATAATAATTATAGTCATGCACTGCATAATACCATTTCAGTCAATGATGGACCACATATACCACAGTGGTCCCATTAGAGTATAATGGAGATGAAACATTCCTGTTGCCTAGTGACATCACAGCTATTGCAATACTGTAGCACAAGATGTTAATGCAACATGCTTGTGATGATGCTGGTGTAAACAAACCTACTGTGCAGCCAGCCAGTCATATAACAGTATACCATGTACCATTACATACCGTACATAATTCTTGATAGTAATAAATTTTGTGGATTTATATGTCTCCCTATACTATAATTTTTATTTTTAGAGTGTACCCTTTCTACTTATTAAAAAAGTTTTGCTATACAACAATATGCTGTATTACCCTAGAGCAGTTTCATACATGTCATATTAACTGAGTCTCTTGATTGCATTATTTTATCTTCTACTGGATTTAATCTCGTATCACTTTGCACAGTAACATGCTGCATAGGCTGGTGGCCTAGAAGCAATAACCAGATAGCCTATATGTACAGTAGGCTATACCATCTAGGTTTATGTAAGTATGCTCTATGATTTTTTTCTTTTTCTGTTATTTTTGAAATATTTATTTATTTATTTTTAGAGAGAGGGGAAGGGAGGGAGAAAGAAAAAGAGAGAAACATCAGTGTGTGGTTGCCTCTTGCATGCCCCCAACTGGGGATCTGGCCCACAACCCAGGGAATTGAACTGGAGACCCTTTGGTTTGCAGGCCAGCACTCAATCCACTGAGCTACACCAGCCAGGGCTTGCTCTATTATTTTTGAACAATGATAAAATCATCTAATGATGCATTTCTCAGATCTTATGTCCATTGTTAAATGACACATGAGTATGTGTGTGTGTTATTGAGGTCAATTAGTTTTATAATTATATATACATAAAGACCAAGAAAATATAAATAAGAAAAAAACACTGATATCCAGCCATTTATTTGGCATGCAGTTTGAGCTATCATTCTGGCTACAGCATGAAAATCATTTTAAAGTGGGCTAATAGTGAAATACAGGGAGACCAACTCAATAGCAAATGCAGACAATATGCTTATTTAAAAGAGGTAATGGAAATGGAGAAGATAAAGATCTGAAACATATAAAGAGATCAAGTAAACATGATTTGGTAAATAACTGAATTCATGGATGAGGAAGATTGAGATATAAAAGAATTGTGGTTTTTGTAGCTGGGCAGATGGTGAAGTCATTCACTGAGACTGAGAACACCAGACTATCATGTTGTTGGTTTTACTGTTGTTGGAAGGGTTGATGAGGGAAACACATAGAGTTCCTGATTTCAGTTTTAGACATGTTAATTTTTGTCTTGACTTTGAGAAACCCAAGGGGTCCAAGGGTTATAAATTTGGAAATTGTTTATGTATAGGTAGGATATTGAAGTCTTGTATTATTTAGGAAGAGATTATAAAGTAGATATTTAAGAAGGTCAGTATTAAACTTTGATGAATCCTGCATTTAAAGGCATGGTAGAGGAATGTTGACAATGAAGGTAAATATCAGTGAGAAAGAGAAAAGGAAAGAATGTGAGATGTGAAAATGAACACAGTAAGTATAGATAACTCCTTTGAGAAAATGCGGTTGTGTTGTATGAGAGTGAAACAGGGCAAAAGTTAAAGGGTGATGTGGGGTTAAGAAAGTATGATGCATAGTTGACTGGATGACAGGGTGCCCAGACATTGGTCAAATTTATTGTGAGTGTGTAAGGTTGTTTCCAAATGTGATTGACATTTGAATCCAAGGCTGAGTAAAGCAGATTGCTCTCCCTAATGTGAGTGGCTCTGCTCAATCAGCTGAAGGCCTTGATAGAACAAAGGGAAAAGGGAGAAGGGTTTTCAAGGAACATGTATAAAGGACACATGGACAAAGCCAAGGTGGTAGGATCAAACATGGGAGGTAGAGATGGCTGGGGTTTGGGGGAGTGGTGGGGAGAACATAGAGACAACTGTATTTGAACAACAATTAAAAAAAGAGAGAG
>PVKM010010130.1:0-35484 GCA_004027735.1 Carollia perspicillata | reverse complement strand
TTCACTGATTTATTAATTTCTCATTGGCCCCAGCTCTCCCTGGCCTCCTGGAACCACACAGAACAATACCTGAGCCACCTGACAACCCATTAAATATCTGAAATATCTTACTATACATTAAACTGAAGTCCAAAGACAGTTATCTAATGGACAATATACATATATTCACATATGCACAAAATTACAAACAAGGTATCTCTTGTCAATTCTGGGGATTTAGCTTTTGAAAGAGAATAATGTTTAGAAGGAGTTATTTAGGAAATACTCACCATAAGGACCTTCTTAAACATAGACTAAGGAAGTAGGGGCAATAGAACCATTTTTCTTTGAATATGACAAGAACTTCACCTTTGTGTCCAAAGCCTTGGATGCTGTTAAGTACTAGACAAAAGTAAACGTCAACAAATGAGATCTTACTGTGTGCCAAGTACTACGCTAAGCGGGGTATGTACAGTACTATCCTGCAAAATCCTCAACCATTTTTTGAGGCTGGTTAGCATTACAATCCTCACTGTACTTCTGAGTAACCTGAAGGTCAGAAGGATGAAGTAACTTGCTGTACAGTGAGGCTGGAATTCTCACTCAGGCAAATCTGTGTTCCAACAGTTCTCTTGACCATTTTCCCATATTGCTTCCTAGTCATAAATGAAAGTACACATTATTCATCCCAAAAGTTTCCAAAAATTTCAGTTGTTTCTGAAAGGAATTAATTAAATACTAGTATTAAAATGTCTGAAGTAGGAATAAGATCACAAGAAAAAAAATAACATGGCGACTAGGAAAAGATGACAGATAGCACACTAAGAAACGTCCTACCCTGGCCAGGTAGCTCAGCTGGTTAGAGCAGGGCTCCCCAAACCCCAGCAGGTGACTGACAGGCTAACTTCATTCTGTTCCCCATCACTCGCATACCCACCTGAGTTCCACACCCCCCAGCTTCACCCCACTCCCCACTGCATTACCACCTGACCTCCTCTCCCATCATCCTCTCCCAATCCCACCCTATCCGTGGAAAAACTCTGTTCCATGAAACCTCCACAAAAACAGTCCCTGGTGCCCCAAAGGTTGGGGACCACTGGGTTAGAGGGCCATCCCAATACACCAAGGTTGCAGGTTCAATCTTTGGTCCAGAAACATACAAGAAGCAACCAATGAATGCATACATAAGTGGAACAACAAATCAAAGTTTCTCTCTTTCTCTCTCTCTTAAAATCAATTAATAAAAATTAAGAAAGAGAGAAAGGGAGAAAGGAAAGAGAGAAAGGAAGAGGGAAAAAGAAAGGAAGGAAGGAAGGAAGGAAGGAAGGAAGGAAGGAAGGAAGGAAGGAAGGAAGGAAGGAAGGAAGATAAATGGATGGATAAATAAATAAACCCTTAAATATTTCCCTACCATTTGTCAGGTCTTTCTGTCTGAGCCTGGCACACTAAAGAATTTATACAGTGAAATTACAGGAGGTCACTGTCAAATGTTTCCCTTGTTCCTGAACTTCAATTAAAATCATTCTATTAAATATAACTCCTTTAGGCTCATCATAAGCAGTATATAACAGCAAAATATAAATGTTCTCTTCTTGGTAATCACATAATTTTTAAGACAGGTACGTGAATAATTCTACATTTATAAATCAGTATCTCATATAATGCTAAAAAGACTCCAACAGAGGACATTACATTTTGATCTTGCAAAGGAGGTGGTAATTATAACTGAATGTGTTTTCATTGCATCATTTTAAAAAATACTAATTGGACAATGGAGACAGATTCCCTGAGTAAATTTAAAAGGCATACTCCATGACTACTTTCAAATGACAAGGCCTGATCCCTTTCACTGAATAACACTGTAAAAGCCTATTTACCACCACCACCCCCACCCCCCGCAAAAAAACCTGATTAAGAACAAATAGGAGGCATTCTGTTGTTTTCTTAGAGTGGAGCACACTAATTTTAAATGGATTTTTCAAACCATTTAAGACAAACGCAGAATGTATATATCATGTAGTTTTCTGAACTAAGTATGTTGTCCAATAATTACAGCTTTTAAAGTTCTACATAGCATATACAAGGACAATATTTATTCAAACCAAAGTTCAACTGATTTAATTACTTTGAATATTTTCACCATATACCTGAAGTTGCAAAGAAGGAAGTAACAGAAATGAGAAAAGATAGGAAATCTGAGCCTAGAATATAGGGTTCATGAAATGACCTGAAACCATGTAGCTCAAATTCTCTAACTTTAATTTAAAAAAACGGGGAATGAGAACTACGGAAACTTGGTGACTTGGGCAAAAGCAGCAAATTAGTTTGGGGGTTGTCGTTTTTTTTAGTGGAGCTTAAGCTGATGACCTTGGCAGTGCAGCTTTTGAGAACATCTTTAAAATATGGCATCAGGGTCAAATCATATTGACAGAACCAAAAAATCCCCCAAGTTAGATACACACTGTGTTCCCTTCAAAACAAGTATTAGTGCTGTTTTTGCTTCCAACCGAATTTCAAAAGATCCGTCCTGCCCTTTACTTGCAGTCAGCTGCAAGGTGCTGAACACACACTCAGATGAGTGAGGCCACTCTGGGCTCTTCCTAAGGGAGGCTGGCACCCTGTCACTGTACAGCTCCTGCTGAAGCAGCTGAGAAACACCGGATGGTTTGCCAGCCTTGACCTTGTTTGTGTTTCCACAGCATCAGAGCACTTACTATCTGCATCCTTCCTGTGGCAATTAATCATGACATTTCTCTTCTTAAACTTTTGGCATCTTGAACTACTTTATCCTTTACATGTGTGGTTCGCATTTCTTGAACTGGAATGTGAGTTCCTCCAAGGCAGCAAACTCCAAGGTTTAACACTTATCTTCTACACCATTTTCCACAGAATCTTGTTTCATGATTATTAACCATCAATCGGAAGTTTTTCGAAGCTACTTCAAAAACTTCTAGCCTACACTATTAGGATGTTTTTTAAGGTATAGATGTGCAGTGCTACTTAAGATTAGTTACACAGAACATAAAAAATACTTGTCTTATCAAATATGATGAAGAAAGAAAGGCCTAGGTGATTCTTCACTAACAGGAGTTTAATTTTAATCTGGGGTCCAGAGAGAGAATTCAGTGCCTGTGAATCTGGATGGAAAACTTTTCATTAACTATGCAAAATTTAGCAATTCCTTCAATCAAGAGTATAGGCACCAAACCACAGTATGAACTTGTCATCAATAAAAATCAGAGATATTTTCATATTTTATTAATTACTGTGAACTCCTCGCTTTTAAAAATTATAGTTAAGTATTTAGCAGAACTGTCACCAAAGCTTATTCTCGGTAAGAAGCATATACATTACTCTATCAAAAATTTGTATTTTTAACATTTGTTAACTTTTTCAATATATCTAGTTCCCTTTTTAATCCTCTGTCTTTTACTTCATAAAGTAATTATTGCAATCATTATTCTGGGAAGGGATTCACAGGCTTCACCAGAGTACTAGAGTTTATGGCACCAAAAATGGTTGAAAGCTCCCCGCACTGACATACAGACCAGGTAAGGTGATCCCAGTTCCAAAGGACTTCCTGGTAACAGGCATGGCAGGTCTAACAGAATGCCAGGCAAGTTTTAAAATGTAAATGTCTCTATTTATGGCTAGGAAGAGCACCAAGAGATTTAAGCTGATCATTTTCACTTGAAGAACACCAACCAAAGGATCTATAGAAAAAGGACATTTTTACATACCCATTAACTTGTTATAATTACAGGACTATTAATGTTTAAGTACTCAGGACCATTTAACGGTAACTATTTTTTGTTGTGTTGTTTACTTCTAAGACTTTTTAACAATTATCAAACCCAATAATTGGTAGAATTCTTATTAAGAATGTATTAAGAATTCTTATTAAGAATGTAAAACTGTCCTCCCTTGTAGCTTCCAGTTAAATAAATAAATATTTTAAACTACTAGAATTATGGCTTAGACCTTTTCTCATCAACTATACTGGTGATAGCTGAAATCACTTAAAAGGTAATTTACAAACAAAACACATACCTCTCCTATTGAAAGAAAGCTGTAAAACAAAGTTCTAATTAATTTACATTTCTCCACTGCTTCCTAGTCTAAGCCACGACTAAACAATATAGGGTATTATTTCCTAGAGATATTTTTAACAATTAAATATTATGCATAGAAAATTTTCCTTAAATTAGGTTTAGCCAATGTAGTTTTTAATTTAAATCATGACTTTTATTTGTATCTGAATAATCGTTTCCCCCAAAGACATATTTACCTTCAGCCAGTGCTGGTGATTCTGTTCTCGTCCCTCTATCTGTTTAAAGAAAGAAAAAAGGAAGAAAGTCTAAAACATTATTATACTTCAGAACAACTTGAATTTGACTGAAGCTAACAATGAGATTCATGAGGGCAATCAAATATCACATGCACATGCTCTACAAGTGCGTATGTATGTGCCTCCTTGGGTCAACGCAACCACTATCTACAGAGGACCTACTAAGAGTAAGGCATTAGGTTACACCTGGAAAACACAAATCAGTGACAAAACACCCTCGTTGTCACCCTCAAGACACTCAAAGACTAATAGGTATACTAACAAAAGTGCACAATTCTCATTATAGCTTATGAAACAGAAGAAAACAAGGGAAGAAAATGAGTAATTCTTTTTTACTCTTGTAATGGGGCCTAAAATATATCAAAAGAGGCATATTTCTAAATTCTATTACAGTTCAAGTTCATTCAGTTTCAATGTACTATTAAGAAAAATCAGATTTATTACAGGTGTTAAGATCCTTATATTCCGTGACAATAACCTATTATTTGCCAGAGGCACATGTGGCAAAACTCAAGTGAACCACATAGTCCTTTCTAGGACTGGCTTTACTATTTCAAAGCCTAAAACAATTTTAGGTAAAATTAAATCTTCAGAATGAGTTTATTCTAATTTTCCAACTAAGAGCAACTATAGCCACTATAACAAACCAGCTTAGTTCACACAGATTAAGAAACATTTGACCAATGTAACATAGTTACCTTTATGTGAAAATTTCTTTCCCTAATTGTTTATTCTATAATCCAAGAGTCCTGGATTTAACAAACATACAATTTCGATGAATAAAAGTGTTTGGTAACACCTTGAGGGGATGGGGCACTGCCTTCCTAAAATGACATGACATTCACACTGTCTTCCAAAGGCTGAAGTGTGGTGCTGTGTCTCTGACAGATTATAAAAACAAATACAAGCCCTGGCCGGGTGGCTCAGTTGGCTGGAGCATCCTTCCGTACACACCGAAAGACTGAGGGTTTGATCCCTGGTCAGGACACATCGTAGGTTGCAAGTTCAACCCCTAGTTGGAACACATAGATGAGGCAACCAATCAATGTCTCTCTCTCACATCCATGTTTCTTTCTCTCTCCCTCTGCCTCTTCTCCCACCCCGCCCCTCCCTTTCTCTCTTCCTTCCTTCTTCTCTCTCTAAAACGAATGGAGATATCCTTGGGTAAGGGTTAAAAAAACTGGTACATGACTCCAGGAACCAGTGGATGGAAGTAAGATTGGCAACCCTGGGTTCCACTGGATTAGAAATTCTGATTCTGGGGGAGGAGAGAAGGGGTTTCATGCTCTGAGAGACACAGAAAGAACTCTGAAAACAACAACTATCACCTGATTATTTTGAACTCATTACTTTGGACCAGCACACTAAGGGAGGAGTTACTATATGGTGGGTGTGGGAGGCCCCTGTAAACTGACTCTATCAACCATGAGGACTTCCGGCTGCGGCTGAACAGTGGTGACAGGAGGGAGTATATTAAGAACCTGGAGCATTCAACTGGGGCTATCCCCCAACAAGGATAAAGCAATTACGGGCAATGATCCCTTGGGGAAGGTCTGGGTTACTCTTCCAGAGAAAATGCCTCAAGCTGTTGCCGAAGGTAAGGAAAATCTAGAGAGTGGTAAAGACTGAACTAAGGAGAACCACCCCACCACCCCTCCTGCTGTAAGCCTCTTGTCAAGACTGGCCAGCCACCACCTTGAAAGCTTTGTAAGAGGCTGGACTAAATGGCAGGCCTTAATGGAGAGTACAAGGGGGTGGGCTGAATGGGACACCTCCTGTGCCCCACCACACAGTTCCACTCCCACTGAGGCACCTCCCCTTCGCTGCTCTACTGGGCTGCTCTCAGCTCACAAGCTCTGCTGTAAGACGCCTACAGGAACTCTCTAGCCATCCTGAGACCCAAATGAACCCTGTGGGCAAGCCCTGCCCAATGGGGGACAGGGTCTGGTAGATAAATATCCCCTCTTCCTACCCAGGGGCACGTTCTCCCTGCCTTTTCAGAGGCTTCCTCAGGATCAAGTCTCACCTGCTCAGAGAAGTGAGTGACCACGTCGGTCAGTAATGCACCCTTGGACTGACTGTCCTTCCTTCCAGTTTTGCGTACCCCAGTTTCCTGTTAACAGGTCCCCAAGTAAACTGCCTAAGATGTCCCTGTCTCAGGCTCTGCCTTTGGGGAGAAACAAAGTCAAGACACTTGTACTTCAGGACACCACACTCACTCCCTTTTCATCCCATCTCACTAGAGGCTCCTTCCTAACCTGTCAAACTTCTCTCAAACCCCTGCACGCTGACATGCCCAGGGAGGGCTCAGCCAGGGTCCTCCACTCCCCTTGTCATCTCATGGCTTTAAATATCATCTATGTGTCAAATTTTGTGCCATCTAGACATTTCTCTCCAATGCCACACTGCTCAATAATCTCCACTAAGATTTTCTTTAAAGATTTTATTTATTTATTTTTAGAGAGAGAGGAAGGGAAAGAGAAAGAGAGGGAGAGAAACATCAGTGAGTGGTTGCTGCTCACATGCTCCACACTAGGGACCCAGCCCTGCAACCCAGGCATGTACCCTGACCAGGAATTGAACCAGTGACCTTTTGGTTTGCAGGCTGGTGCTCAATCCACTGAACCACATCAGCCAGGGCTCCACTAAGATCTTTACTAGATACCTCAAACTTAACATGTCCAAAAGTGAACTCCTTGTCTTCTCCTTTAAACCTGATCTGTCTGCAGTCTCCTCCATCTCAGGGATCAACCTCTAACCTTCTAGCTACACAGGTAAAAACCATGGATTCCTCTACCACTACTCTTTCTTACATATCCCATATTCCACTTGAATTCTCAGTACCTAAAATCTTCATGCCTACTATTCTATCTTCTATTAACTCAAAGTTGAAGGTTCAGCTGCATTAGCAGTATTAAACCTACTACTTCAGTATTCAAGAGCCTGTAGGACAGAGTTGCAAAGTTAAATGCACACGGGATTAGCAGGAGTGGGAATTAGGTTAAAAGTCAGCAGGAATTAGGTTAAAAGTGCCAACTGGAGCAAATGTGTATACTTAATTTAAAAGATGGCATTGCTATTAACATGCTATGCTGCTGGATATACATATAAAATAATTTTTAGATGTTATCAACAAGTTAAATAAGTTTTACAAATACTCAGAAGCCAAAAGAAACTGCATGAGGGCTATATTTGGTGAGTGAACCTTCAACCTTCAGTTTGCAACTTCTGCTCTAGAACTTTGTATTGCCCACAATTTATGTATTATTAATTCTAATCTTTTACTTTTCTCCACCAGTTAGGAGATGATCAGAGCTATTTATGTTCAAAACCCTCTGGTTTTCCTCAAAAGCTCCTCTTGGATCAATGTTACTACGAATGGAATGAATAAACACTTTTTTGCTTTTTCTGCCAAAGAAAAAACTTCCTTCCCTAAGGCTGACAGCAGCCACCCAGAAATAAACAAAACAAGTGGCTTGGCTGGTCACCTTCATACTTTTATAAACCACAGAAGAAAAACCAGTGCCACTTGCATAAAACCTAAGAGAAAATTCTATTTATCCTGTCTCTTTTTAAATTTTTTTTTTTTTTTTTTTACAGAGAGGGGAAGGGAGAGAACATCCATGTGACAAAGAACTATCAATTGGTTGCCTCTTGTATGCATCTGACCAGGTACCGGACCCACAACCCAGGCCTTTGCCCTGACCAGTAATGGAACCAGCAACCTTTTGGTCTGCAGCATGATGCTCCAACCAACTGAGCCACACGGGCCAGGGCTATCCTGTCTAATCCTTAATAAATCAAGAAATAATAAGACACACAATTGTTTTCATCCTTAGAAATCAAATGTCAGGTCACAAACACTGATTACCACATAATATGTGAATTAGATCACCCAGGCCTCTAAAATCCACAAACCTAGAGGTTCTTCAAATAAGTGGTAAAATTTGTTTGCCTCCAATAAAACATAAAACGTGAGAGTCATGACTTCAGAGCATTCTGACAACCACATCTACAACTTTGCAGTATTTCAAATGATGGTGTACAGATCCAACTGCTTACACAACCCAGACTGTGTTCCTTCTTCATCTGTGTATATGATAAAATCTAATTGAATTCAATTTGTTTAAGTTCCCCTTGACATTCAAAGAACAATCTGAAAAGCCATCTTAGAAGCAGAAAAAAGCACTGGAATTAAAGAGCCTACTGACCAAGTTTCCAGATAAGACAATATTGTAAAAGAGCATTATCCTGCATCCTCCCTCAGCAGCCTGGACATGATTTCCTTGTTTAAAGAATGTGCATGTATGTGTGTACGCACACACTACAGTGCCTTCTTTCGCATTTCTTGTTAAACTATTAATGATGTTAAGGGTTTTTTCCCTTTCACAATTGTAAAACTAGTTCTTTCTCATTTCTCCATCAAGGCCTTACTCATCCATAACAGGACCACTGACATGTTTGAAATTTCCTGGCTCAGACAGTCAATATATAAGTACATGGGATAAAGCTAGATACAGTTTTTTTAAAATATCCCCCTGGCACTTTGCATGATTTATTTCATAGAAGCCTAACCATCTAATGAAATAAAATTATTAGCCTGTTTTCCTTGATGAAAAAACAGAGACTTCAAAGGGTTATAGCTTGCCCAGAGTCATAGGGAGAGGGGAGGGAGTATTTTTCAGGAAAAAGCCCTATTCGAGCAATGATCACAGCATTCCTTTCTATAAACGTGACCTGCCGTAAAATAAACACTTTCCCCCCTAACTTCTACCCTAAAGTTAAAAATTATTCCTCAAAAAATGAACCACAACAGCGTAACAGGGGAACCTGAGGCAAGGGCTAGATCAAGACGATCACCGGGTTTTGGGAACATCATTACTGGTACTTTTTTTCCTTTTTATTGATTTATTGGGGTGACACCGGTTAACAAAATTATACAGGTCTCAGATGCACAAGCCCACAACTCATCCTCTGCACACTGTACTGTGTGCTCGCCACCCCAAGTCAGGTCTCCTTCCAGCACCATTGACCCCCCAGCCCTCCCTCCTCCACCTCCCTCCATCGCCTCCCCCCTAGAAATCACCACACTGTCGTTTGTGTCCATCAGTTTTTTCTCTTTCCCTTTTTTTGCTCAACCCTTCCACATCATCATCATCATTATTATCATCATCATATAAGCCATACCCATAAATATACTTTTGCTAAAATATCTACTTGCCTCCTTAACTTAATGAGAAATGAAGACACTATAAGTATAGGATGCTTTATAGTTTTAATTTTCTCTCATCTTTTACATCCTATCACTGACTAGTCGCATCTTTCAAAGCCCACCAGTGAGCAGGCACCGCCTCTTCCTTAGGTCATGCACAGGCTGCAAAGAGTTTAGTTGTGACACCTCCCTGTCTCCCAGCGACAAGTCCATGGACATTTTACAAAAATGGGTAACAAGGGAATTTGCCAACCAAGATAAGAGCTCAGCAAAGAAACACAAGCGGTAAACACGGGAGGTCGAACTCTAATGGAACATAAAGTGGCTGACTGGGAGCATGGTGCCAGCGCCAGCAGGGAGACTAGATCCGCAATCCAGGAAGCTCTGTGAAGGAAGGCGACACGAATGAGGAAAGCAGTTTGATGACAAAAATGAAGGCACCTCAGAGGAAGTCACAAACGCAAAGAAAATGTCTTATTAGAAAAGCTCTTGGATACATTTCATGATATTAAGAATGCAGTGGATAAAATGTTGAAGTGAATCCAAACTTAGAAAGAAGTATGACAACTTGGCCAAAACATAAAAATGACGTGTGCTGTGAACGGTAAGCTATACAACAAAGAAGAAAGCAGGCGATTGCTCACTTTTACTGAGAGCAAACACTGGCAGACCTGCCCTATGAAAAAAACACATAAATGTCAGTAGATCTAACCCACATACATAAAAGGGAAATGGTCTCTTCTTGAAGCAAAGAATACAATTGCCATCTACCCATGTCATCCTACAATCGGGGCACTTCGCAGAGTACCTCGAAAATACTGTAACAGAATCACAGACAAGTCCATGGTTGGAAAATCCAGCGTCCCAAAGCTAAATTCACATCTTCACTTGCCATAGCCACTTTTTCTATTGCTGGAAATATATAAAAAAGTATTTAGTAGCAAAATCCTAAGTGCCAAAGTTAAGACGATGCTCTACAAAAGCAGGTAAGAGATTCTCTAACTTCTGGCTCTGTACCAGAAGCATGTCACAAACTTCCAAATGCGGACAGCTGTGTTCTGAGCCACCCGTGCAATCTGCTTAGTCTTATTCCATGTACACCGACATCTGCCAAAGAAAACTAGAAACCACTAATAAAATCAAATGCATATATTTCACTCTGAAAATTTCTTAATCTTCAGTATAGCATTAAAAACTGGAGAAATAATTTGCAAAATCTGGCATACTGAAAGGTAATTAGCACTGCTTACAAACAAAGCCAGTGCACTGTTTGGTTCCGGCTACTGCAGCACCGTGTCAGCCAGGCCAGCGTTACAGACCTGATCCTCACTTGGCCTGTATGTGGCAAAGAGAAGCTCGGTGCTTGGGCTGTCGTGCCTCGTTCTCCTAACTCCAGAGAGCTCTATAACCAAAACAAATGCTTCACCACCTTCTGGGAAAAAATATGGATCCATGTGTAATGGAACTTGACAGAAAGAGCACGTTTTAAATTGGAGCAAGAATCTTGAGTCTCTCAGAGCTTCAATTTCTTCATCTGTAGAAAGGAAGATAACACCTACTCATAAGACTGAGAGACTGTCTGGCCCTTCCCCCAGGTCTTAGCGGTCAGGCTAGCCAACCACACTCCGCACAGGCGCTGTTACACTACCATCCCTGTGGTAGTGTAACTACCACACAAATTTAAGCAGCACCAGGGTTGTTATGAAGTTTGTTTGTTAACTCAACAAATATTATTAAAATCTTCATTGTATCTCCAGCAGTGCTTGTGATACAAAGAATAAGAAAAAAATTTTTTAAAGATTTATTTGTTTTTTTTTGGGGGGGAGGGAAAAAGAGAAGGAGAGAAACGTCAGTGTGTGGTTGCCTCTCACACACCCCATACTGGGGACCTGGCCCACAACCCAGGCATGTGCCCTGACTGGGAATCGAACTGGCAACCCTTTGGTTCACAGGCCAGTACTCAGTCCACTGAGCCACACCAGCCAGGGCAGAAATAAGAAAATTTTTATCCTCAAAAAGGCTAATGACTTCCTGTGGAAATAATGCTTGCATACATAAAAAGTAACAAGTCCGTAGCAATTCTGACCACCCTAGTTTATTGTTACAGACTACACTCATAATAGAAATTCAGAGAACAAGACAGTGTGAGAGAAGAGTATGATAATCCAAGTGGGTTAAATATCTCTTCCTGGGCCCCATAACACAATATTTCATTCCTTAAAATGTTTGGCTCTTTCCTAGGACTGAATGTGGCTGTCAGAGCCATTCGTTGTTACTGTAACCTCTGCGCTAAGCACAATGCCTGACACATTGTAGTCTCCAGTGTATACATGCTGAATGAGTAGACGGCTGAATAAGAAAACATGATAAAAGATTTAAGGAGACTAGAATAAATGTGATTTGTTTATAGAGTTAAGATGGGTCATTATGCTAAAAAAATTTGCTTGGGAAAATGAGCAATAAGGACAGAGCAATATATAAATTAGCAGATAACTGACAAAAATTAGAAAAGTGTGTAATTTTTCCTTTTAAAAACGAAAAGGATAGACTTCTACCATGATCATACACAGAATGGTTTTTACAGGCGTATTTGGTATCTGATATTACTGCACAGCTATCTACCTTGGCAGCAACCAAATAACAGATTTTTAAACAACTACCAAAAAATGCTTTGTCACGCAAGAGTAAAAGTTGTGAACTGCTTTCTAATGGCAATTCGACAAAGATTATAAGAGGACCTTCGATAGGCCAGGTGTTACACAAAAGGCAGAGTATAAACTGCTGGGTAAGACAAGCCCTGCCCTCCAAAACTCAGAGTCTGAGATGATGACATGTAAACAAACTACTACAACAGAAAGTAATCAGGTGAAATGCTATACTAGAGTTCTACAGATAAACTAGTATGGGAAACCAGACAAGGGAGTAACTGAATTCTATCTAGAGGACAGGGTCAGAGGGAAGCTAGAGAAATGATACACACGCCTACAGAAAAAAGGGTGGTTAGTTTCTCAAGAGATGGTAATTTGTTAGTGGAACTTTGTTTTTCTTAATTTTTAGAAGCCTGCAGAGACAGTTAAGTGAACACATTCAGTATTTGCAGATTTTGGAGTACATATGTATGTATATGGCCTCATGTCACTTTTATGTAACAAGAAGGAAATGTCATTTCCTAAAATCACTGCCAACATGCACACTTACTATTTTGTGCTACATGCTCAAAACAATGTAATGAGTGTTTTATTTTCAAAGCATTAGTATAAACACAAGAATAGAAAGCAAATGAACAAATTAGAATTCCTCTGAGTTATGTCACAAATCAGTATCATGCTCTCTATTTCACAGACTTAAACGTCTTAGTTTAAATGATTTTTAACAATAAACATCCACCAAATGAATGATATTATCACTGTCATACTTTGCTGTTACAAATACTTTCATATCATTGGTAATTTTTACCTAGATGTTTCAGGCTGGGAGATAATCAAAATAAATGATATAATTTTAAAATAAATTTTGAATATAATAAGCCTAATCCAAAAAACATTAACTCACAATATCCTTGCTGTTTCACCATTTGCTGCTGTTTACTCAGTAAAACCTTACCAAAATCTGTACATCTTTCATTTGCCCCCTTTCCTTTTTACTTAATTTCTACCAGATCTAAGAGCTTTTGTTGTGTGGGTTCTGTTTTAATTACTTTCTTAGGGATTCATTTTATCTTGATCAATAGATATTATATAACAATTTTCAGTCTACTGGGAAGTAGACTTGGCTTTCTTAAATTAAGAGAAAAACATCTCAAAAGGTGCCAGTAAAGACAGGAATAAACTGTAGGTATTGAAATTATGACTGTGGAGAAAATTACTGATAATCCATGTTAAATGACAGATAAGAGAGTATTCATCACTGAAGTTAACAGATCAGTACAGATGTTTATTTTAGCTAGTATACCCAGCCTCCTTCCTAAGCTACCTTTTTCTCAGGCATTATTAATCTTACAAAAAAAGGTAAAATATACAATTATACAAAATAGCCATACAATTATTACCTTTAAATTCCAAATTAAGGAATGATTATTAATGTTGATTAAATCCGCTTCTATTCAAGATTTGAGCTGTATGATTACAAGTCATTTACTTAACTCTCCTGTATTAAAAACTAACATTGGAGTTGTTTTGTTCTATAACTTCTTAATAATAATTGACAGCTATTATTCAGATACACATTAACAGTTATTATTAAATTAAAGTGCCTGTCTTCTCCTATGCTAAACTATTAGGTGAAATGTTCACATATATTTGGACCATATACTCACATGGTCCGAAAGTATTACAAAATACCGGTTTCTTTACTAACTAACTGAAAAGTGAAATGTGCTTTACAAATGGAGGTAACTGGCAGACACCACCTTAATCCAGGGATCAAACCTAGTGTCACCAAAAAATGTGACAGACACTGCGTGCCTCATGATGTGATACAATGGGAAGTCTCAGTCTAATCCTATGTAAAATAACTGTCCAATATGTTGAACCTGACTCTATTTATAAGGAGACATCACACGGATGAGTCCAGATTATGGAACAATTTCTAAGACAGCCTAGCCTGCCTGGATGGGAAGGAGCAGGTATTGGGCTACAGAAAAGCAGTTCCATCTGTGCCATGTGCAGGGCTCCAAATGAGGACGGGGTTAGGGGAGTGTCAATGGAGCACAAGGGGGGAGGTCAGAAGTGTCAGCCCATAAACACTGCTCCGTCACCCCCAAGACTTCCTATCTTGAGAGAATGGTCCAAAGACATGGGAAACTTGAGAAATCATTCCCAGTGGCAGGAAGAGATCAACGCCACGATGTCCTAATCAGACTGGTATGCGACATAAACAGGACTCTATTTTCCTGATGCTCACCCTCCTTTGGTTAACTGAGCCACCTGCTATCTCCCCAGTAAATTCTTTTCCCATCCAAGTTACCCTGTCAGGTTCTGCAGCTTGCAGCCAAAGACCCTCGATTGAATTATAGGGAATATTCTGGACTTAAATAAAAAGCCAACTATAATTTCCTTCCTGATTCAAACCCATTTCTATAAAGAATCAAAACTTAACTATGTTATAAATATAACTCTGAGGTGCAGAGTATAAATGATCAAAGATACTATCACAACAAAGATGATAGAAATCAGCTTTTGATATATTCAAGAGGTGCCTAATTCATTAAAGCTAAAATTTTGTTTCAAAGTACAAAATTTGAACCTTAAAAAAGTATGAGAACATCCACAAAGAATAGATGACAAAACACCAACGTTGTTCTAAAATGTATCAGTCAAATAAAGAACTAAAAAAAAAAAACATTCTTACAATGAGTTCTCTCTGCTATGAGATAACGTCTTTTGTTTTATATATTCCACACTGCTCAGAGAACAATGAAAAGATTCTCCTCCTGGGCCCACCTTTCCTTTAGAACCCTAATTCATATGCTTCCTCATAAAAAACCAATACATAAGTAAAAAACTACTTTCCATTCTTTCTGAATATCCTTCACATTTCCAATCAAAAGTGGAAATTTTAGCTCTACTAAAACTAACATCTCTTACTTCCTTGATAGTATCCTGTAGTTATACTGAATCCACTAATCCATTTGGGTTTTGTTTTTTTTCCTAAGATTTTGTTTATTTGTTTATTTGTTTATTTGTTTGTTTGTTTCTAGAGAAAGGAGAAGGGAGGGAGAAAGAGATGGAGAAAAACATCAACGTGTGGTTACCTCTCAGGCGCCCCCAACTAGGGACCTGACCACAACCCTTGACTGGGAATCGAACCAGCTATCCTTTGGTTCGCAGGCCAGCACTCAATCCACTAAGCCACACCAGCCAGGGCTCCATTTGGTATTTTTAAGGAACACATTTAGAAGAACAACACATGTTAAGTAGAGTGCAGACATATTTAAACTACAGAAAATCCTTGCTATAACAAGGGAAGAGATTAGTAATATTTGTGAATACTTATTGTGTATCACACATTTGACTATAAATCATAATTTTTTCATAAACACTATAAAACAGGCAATGTTACCCTATTTATAAAAAGTAAATGAGGAAAATTAACCTCAAAAATTGGTTTACTTGCCCTGACCAGCATGGCTCAGTTGGTTGAGTGTCGTCCAGCAAAGGTTGCTAGTTCAATTCCCAGTCAGGGCACATGCCTGGGTTGCAGGCCAGTTCCCAGCAGGGGACACACGAGAGGCAATCATACATTGACATTTCTCTCCCTCTCTCCTTCCCTTCTAAAGATAAATAAATAAAATATTTTAAAAAAATAACTAGTTTACTTACCTCGTGTCAGAGCTAATAAGGGGTTGATCTGACTCAAGCAAAGATCTGCCTGGTCCCCAACGTAGATGACACTTTATCCCCTGACAAAATGCCTCAATGGACACATTCTTCTATAAAATTTCATTTTCATTGATATGTTTCTTATTAGAAAAACAATTGTAACCATTACCCTGAACAAGCTGAATCTGTGGGATGTAATCCGAAAGCAACTTTCTGTCCACCACTGTCCTTCAAAGTTATCCTGTGGCGACAGTTAATGTCCCTGAGGTTTTATTTAGGGAGGTCTATGACTTTGGTCACTTTCAAGTTATAAAAGAGACCCGAGTTTAGAAATTGAGAGATCCAGTTTAGTATAATATAATCACCAGAGTTTTCCATTCAATGTTACAGCTCCTCCTTGTCCCAGGACAGCCCCAGGTGGTACAAGAGGAGACTTCACCCTTCCACCTTCCGCCTACAGTGTCTGTCACTGGACAGAGTAAGAGAGTTCCATTTTAACATCTTATTATGTAATACACAGGGTGGGCAAAAGTAGGTTTACAGTTGTTTGTTTGGAAAATAATACAATAATGAAAACAATAATACATCCGTCACTAGAGGGCATGTGCCCTGGGCCGAAGTGTCTATGCTGGTCAGTCAGGGCATGCTTTCAGGGATGAGGGATGCCGTGGAAGCTCTCCCCACACAGGCCCTGGGGATCTCCCAGCAACAATGCCCTTGATGCAGCAAGAGACATCCTCTCTGACGATCTAGTCATTTATTCCCCTGCTTCACTCTGCCTCATGCCACCCTGAGCCCACGGGCTTTTGGTCTATGGAAAACATGTACCCCTTGCCCAAAAGAACTTCGGGAGGGTGGGCCGTCCTCCTGCACAGTAACCTCACTTTGCTGTGCTTCCAGAAGAGCCAGCCTTCCTCATACCCGGGCTCGAGTGAGACAGACGTCCTCCCGTGCCCCCCAAGCTCTCCAAATTGTTACCACAAAGCCCCTGCCCTTGAGGGACAGCACTCCGAGATGGCAAGGGGGAAGATAAGGAGAAACTCCTAGAATACCGAGAACTTGACTCAAAAACTCTTTTCTGATTTCCAACAACTCACTTCAAAAACTCTTCAAATTTTCACCCTGGCCAGGTGGCTCAATTAGTTGGAACATCGTCCCGCACCAAAAGGTTATGGACTCAATCCCTAATTCCAGGAATGTGGGGGAGGCAAACAATCAATGTCTGTGTGTGTGTGTGTCTCTCCAAAATCAGTGAACATATTCTTGCATGAGAATTAAAAAAAACAAACTCTTCTAATTCCCAACTTCCTGAATCTTCTCATACCAATGAAAACGGGATAGGTGTTAGAAGTCACAAGATCCACTTTCTGGCTCTTTCTTTTGAAAGACCTGCAAAGTGCCTTGGTGTTCTTACAACTCACTATATTGACTTAGGGCCAAACTAAGAATAAGAGAGTTCCATTTTAACATCTTACTATGTAATACACAGGGTGGGCAAAAGTAGGCTTACAGTTGTTTGTTTGGAAAATAATACAATAATTAAAACAATAATACAAGAATAAATTCTTTCGGTACTTACAACTATAAACCTACTTTTGCCTCCTCCTGCATATAACATTTTTCTAAATTCCCTGTAAAAAGCAGGAAGAAAATTCCGTAATCCCACACAGAGGTAGCTATAGTTAACATTTTACTGTACTGCTACCCTTCCTGTAAAGAGTTTACTTGAAATCCGAAAAAGCGTTAACTTTTTAAAACCTTGTACAAAAACCCTCACTTAAATAATTTCATTTGTGACCCACCTTCTGCACTAGTTAAGCATGCCTTTTCCAAAAACAAGATTCCCACTACACCAATGTGCAGTGGCGCCCCGAGCCCCGGCTCACCGAGTCCCTCCTCACACTCCCAACCTGTAACGGCTCCCCGCTGCCAGAGACTGAGATCCAGTCTTTTTAAATTAAGCAGCATCTATACGGCCTCCTACACCTGCTGCACCTCTAAATGAGATTTAAACCGTGCATCCATCATACAAAAATCATATTCCGGAAAATGTGAATGCCAGGGGGTTTCTGGAATTTGACCTGCTCTCAGAAGAGAAGTGTTTCAGAGTCCGGCGACATCTCCAGGGCGGTCACTGAAAGATCTCAAGGGCATCCCCAGGGTTACGAGGCTGAACTCACGAAGTGCAAAAGAGCAAAGGCCGTTACCACTTCAGTAACGTGGTACATCCGGCCCCTGTTGGGGATCAGTCCCACACGAGCGCACGTGAAACTCTATCACCACACACATATGTTTACTGGTCCACATGCTTTGTCACGACTGCCGAAGAGCTAATCTAATACTCAAGAGAGATTTATGGCAACTTTCAAGGTTTAAAATGGATTTAGGGATTAATTTTGTTAAAAGTTTCACACATAATTTGCCATCCATTCACAAAGAACACATTTAAAAATTTGTTTTAAAGGCCTCTTTCAGCAAACAAAGTGAGAGACAAATTCCATTTAACATGCTACCAATAAAAAAGCATTCATAGTTCTTACCCAAAGAATTCTGCTTTCCTCAGAAGTTTATGTCATTAAAAACTCATAGGATTACAGAAGTGCTTGAAGAAAGAAAATAATCGGTTCCCTCTTACAGCTGACAATAAACATATTCACTCGAAAAGCACACAAGAACAATGAGCGTGGGCAAATACTGACGTGTCTTTATGTACAACCGTGGCGGGTATGTGTGCATTCACACAACACGCATATATGTGCAGAGATGTCGGAAAGATGTTCACCAAAACAGTGACTACTTAGATGGTGATTTTTGCCTTTTTCTTCTACTCTTCTCTATTGTTCCAACTTTTTATAAATATGAGGATAGAAAAGAAGAATCCTATTAGTGTTATTGAAATATGGTACAGAAAGCTACAGTAATCGAGACAAGTGGTACTGGCAGAAGGACAGACATGTAGACCAATGAAACAGAAATGACAGTTCTGAAATAAACACATATACCTATGGTCAAACGATTATCAACAAAGCTACCAAGGAAATACAGTCGGGGAAAGCAGAGTCTCATGAACAAACTGTGCTGAGGTAACTGGATTTCCATACACAAAAAGATGAACTGAAGAAATTTACCTCACGCAATATAAAAAATTATTTAAAAACAGATCTTAAGCATAAACATAAGAGCTAAAAGTACAAAACTTTTAGAAGAAAACATGGGGCTAAATCTCATGAGCTTGGGGTAGGCAAAGATTTCTTAAACACGGCGCCAAAAGCATGATTCTTAAAAAAAAGAAGAAGAAAGATAAACTGAACTCCACCAAAATCCCAAATCTTCGCACCTCAAAAGATACCATTAAGAAAATGAAAAGACAAGCCACAGACTGGGAGAAAAATCTGCAAATCATGTATCAAATAAAGAACTTGGATTCAGAACATATCAAGAATCCTAACACCTCAGGAAGAAGACAACCCAATTAAAAGATTTAAATTAAAAAACCTGATAGACATTTCACAAAAAATATGAAAATGGCTTGAAAAGAGGTATAGCATGAACCACTAGGGAAGTACAAATTCAAACCACAGTGACGCAGCACTGCACACCCACCGACACGGTTACAGCGCAAGGCCAACGAGTGCTGGACTCAGAGAACTGAAACCCTCATGCTCTGCAGCTGGGATGTAAGGTGAGACCGTCTGGACAATGACTTCGCAGTTCCTTTAAAAATTAAACATGAATTTAGCGTGTGACCCAACAACTCCATTCCTGGGCATCTACCCAAAAGACATGCAACATAAGGCCACACAATTATCTGCACACAGATGTTCACAGTGGCATTATTCACAGTGGCATTATTCACAGCAATTGAGAAGTAGAAACAATCTAAATGTCCATCAACTGGTGGATGGATAAATAAAACATGACATATCCATATAATGGACTGCTCAGCAACAAAATAAAACAAATTAGTGATACACTTAACAATAAAGATGAGGCTCAAAAGCATTAAGTGAAGGCAGACACACACACCCCATACTCGTGTATCATATGACTGCATTTTTAAGAAATGTCCAGAAGGAAAATCCAGAAAGACAGAAAGTGGCTGCCTGGGGACGGGGGTGGGAATGAAGATGCGGAGTATGACAGTGGACAGGAACTTCTTGTGTTGATAAACGTGTTTCAAAACTAGACCATGGTCCAGGAAATTCCTACCCCAGAGATTAAAAAAGAAAGCAGGATTGTCCAAAATCTAACCAGGAACTCTCTTTAGACAGAAATCCAGCAAGGCCATATCTAAACACAAGGGGCGAAGGCCTGAAGGTAAACTCATGTACACTTTAACCCAAATGAATGGAATGAATGAAGTTGATTTCTCTGTGCTTCTGAAAACAACTTGGTAAATATATTTATGAAATACCAGAATACATTAAATATTTAGATTTACTGACTACAAGTAATGAATAGTTAGTTCCTGGCAGTCTCTTTTCCTGTATTGTCAGCTGTCTTATGAAAAGGTTACTTACAGTTTCCTTTTTACAGAGCGTGAGGGAAAGGCTGTATGTGAAAATCAGGTGCAGTCAATTAGTTAACAAGGCTTGATGTGTAATGTAGCCTGGCTACGAGGGAAAGAACTGCCTGGGAGAAACTGTCTTAGCGCGCCTGTGTAGCAGCCCTACTTTATGACTTGAGGACAGAGTCCTATAATACTATCAACCAGTTACACATTTTTAAAAACTGTTCATTCACCTCTTTTTTAAACCTTTTAAAAAGATTCTATTCATTTAATTTTAGAGAGGGGAGGGGAGGGAAAAAGAGAGGGAGAGAAACATCAAAGTGTGAGAGAAACATACATCAGGTGCCTCTCCCATGTGCTGCAACTGGGAACTGGCTCACAACCCAGGCTGTGCCCTGCCCAGGAATCGAACCGGTGACCTTTCCCTTTGTGGGATGATACCCAACCAACTGAGCCACGCTGGTGAGGACAAAAAAACCTGTTCCTTCATCTTACTTATGAGGCCCGAATAAGATTCTAGAGGGGATCTGAGAGAACAGAGGCAGTGAAAGAATGCCACAAAAAGTTCTGCTTCCCCTGGCTGGTGTGGCTCAGTGGACTGAGCGCCTGCCTGCGAACCAGAAGGTCACTGGTTCTATTTCCCAGTAGGGGGCAACCACACATTGATGTTTCTCTCCCTTTGTCTCTCCCTTCCCCTCTCTCTAAAAATAAGTAAAATCTTTTTTAAAAGTTCTGCTTGTACACCTCAACTAGGAAGAATTCTGAAGCACTTAAATATTTTTAAATTTTGCCCTGGCTGGTGTGGCTCAGTGGACTGAGCACCAGCCTGGGAACCAAAGGGTTGCTGGTTTGATTCCCAGTCAGGGCACATGCCTGGGTTGCAGACTGGGTCCCCAGTATGGGGTGTGCAAGAGGTAATCACACATTGATGTTTCTCTACCTTTCTTTCTCCCTCCCTTCCCCATCTCTCTAGAAATAAATAAATAAAATCTTCAAAAATATGTATATATTTTTAATTATTTAAATACATAAGCTAGCTACCTACCCAAACTAGGCAAATTGAGATTGGTTTTAAAAATGAAATTTGATTCTAAAATAATATACACTATTTTAAAAAACTGCTTATAATGGAAGAACACTGGGTGTCATCTAAAATGAAGTCCTTGAAAGATATATTTAATAAGCTAATAGAGTACTAAGAAGGGGTCAGTGACACATACCAAAGGCGGGACACCAGCCAGTTGTCACCACGACACATACCATAACAGAACTGCGGCACACCCGTTTCAAAGGGCTGCCAACCCCAAGCTACATAGTTTGACCACTGCTTCAACATGCTGTGCTATAAATAAAAAGGAAAATCTTTACTTTAACATATTCACATTTTTAACATAGTGAGTTCCAATTACCTAAGACTATTTCCAAGATGCTTCAGCCCTTGATTCTGAGGCATCAACCTACTTTTACCCACTAGCAACTCAGAACAAGCTCCATCACAGCTAGATTATTTTACACGCTTTCAAGTCTGTAAACTCATGTCCAGTTTAACTCAAATAAATGGAATAAAAGAAGCTGACTTCTCTGTACTTTAAAAAACAACTTGGTAAATATATAACCACAGTACACATTAAATATTTACGTCAAAACAAGTTCAAATGTAACAATCTTTAGCAAGTAAAACTAGCTTTCAAAATAATATTTTTCAAATATTTGTTTACAGAAAAATAACTGGAAGGGAGGAATTAGGTGGTGCTAAAGGATAAAATAAAGCCTTACCCCTTAAACACATACAAAACCGGCAAGTTTAAACCTCCCCAACTGTGTTAGCCTCTCTTACTCCCCCCTAAGTCTACTTGTCCCAAGATGAAAAGGAAAAGAAGCCTCACTTTAACATGTTGTGCTTAATTAACATTGTCTTGTTTGTTATAATTTGCCAGAATTTTTAGTAGAGAACTTTATGTAGAGTGATATAAACAAAGTAATCTCATACCTTGCAACCCAAAGTGATTTCCTTATATTTTACTTTAATGTCCCTAAAACTCTTACAAGACTACATATGATACTCTTTAAATCAAAACATGTCTAAACATGTCAGTCATTACTTTTTGAATAAATGTTATTAGTTACCACTTGCCTTGGAGACAATTAATCTCAAAATTCCACCAACGTCACTACATACAGGTTTGCCCCCAAATTAGATGGAGGACATGAAGACCAATAGTAAGTAATATGTATCATGTTCTTACTATATGCCAAGTACTTTGTTTGAGTCAGATTTATTAAGGTATAATTTACCTATGCTGGGAAACAACCCTGCACAGGTCTTTTTTGAATGTGCTGCAAAGGGTATTGACTGCCCTTTGCTCCGGACTATATTTTCAATATCTGTGCAGCAAACAGCATTGAAAGACACAATGTCTCCCTCTGGAACAAAGGAACAGGCATGCTTATTGTTAGTATATAGGACAAGGTATCCTTGAGCAAAGGACAGGCATGCTACTGCTCACTACAAAAGACGTGGGCTCCCTAAACTCGGGGCTTCTCTCCAGAAACACAGCCCTCTGTGGATGCAAATATAACCTAAGGGTCAGGAAACCGGCACAAATGCTGATACTCTGGCTACTGCTATTACTAACAGTAATAAACTGTCCTTCATCTCCTCCATGGAGTTTCATGTCCTCAAGATCCATTAAAATGTGGCAGAGTAACTTACTAGCTTACAAGTAGGATAAGATCTCACATCATCATGGTTCTACACAGTTTTGGCAACAAGGATGGGCTACTGGCAGAGCTACGACTTTCCAGAAAGGAAGGTAAAGGACTCCAAGGGCAGAGCTCTGGAAAATGAGAGACATCCTGGGATGAGTTACCCTAGTGGTGGGTGGGGAGAAGGTGGGAATAAGGATCCCCCCGTCCTACCTGTTAATGGACAAGAAGTTAAATTAATGTTTAGAAACTGAGCACTGAAAAGTGGTACTGAAATAAGCCACCAAAGTGAACTGCTTGTTCATTCTCCTCTGGGCTGGCAGAGGGATGTGCCATGACACTGGGGCCAGAAGCTTTGCGTCTCCAGGTGAAAGGGACTGTGGTCCTGACTGCTGAGCCAAGGGATCCCCAAAGCTAAAATAGATGGTGTAAGGAATGACCTTTACTGCCAATATACAGCTTTATATAAACTAGAAGTATGAGAAGTTCTTTCACATGAACTACAAGAGAGTGACCAAAAGTGACTAATTAACTGGTACACAGTTGCTCCCTTCTCCATCCCTCCCTACTGGCACCTCCAAACTCTTCTGCATTACAGGGAAACATGACCAGAGATCAGGCCAAGGTCTCCCTGACCCCCAAGAGGGGTTCTAGGCCATACATACCCTCTGGGGCTGTCCAGGGAACCTTATTGAGGGCCTCGAAAGTTTTAAGGCTCTCTTGGATACAGGAACCCAGGTCATCACCACCCTATCTGGCGCCATGGAGGGAGGGGACATCCAGATTCAGCTAACAGGGTGTGAACATTTACAGTAGGAAAGGGAAATGAATGTGACCTGTGGTTGGGGCTCTTTTGGGCAATTTGATGCCCTCTTGTTGTTGCCTCTACATCCTAACATGTAGCAGGAACTGAAGTGTTATGTGGTTGCACTTCCTCATCCTGTGAGTACACTGGAGTCCTCCCAGTTAGGAAGGGCTGCATGTAGACAAGTGCTAGGGTCTCACAATCCTAATGACCCCTTTGGGTTACAAGTCTCTGTGACTCATGATTCTCCTGATTGGAGCCTCTGACAAAGTCTGCACCTGGAGGTGGCCCTGGAGCTCTGGGCGCTGCCCCCTCCAACACACACATCTACCAGGCACACCCCTTTTGTAAGGCAGCAATTAGCTTGCAACTGGGCTCTTGGGGAAACAGACTGCCTGATTCATGGAAGTCTCATGAGTCTCCCCGGTGATAGTTCTACTTGGGGTGGGTCATACTCAATCACTAATAACGTGGAGAGTCAACTGAAAAATGTGTATTTGAGAATACAACTGGCTTTGCCTTAGCCCCAGCAGCATCTGAACAGTACATGAAGAAGCAGTAGCAAGACCTTTAGGGAAGACTTACCCCTACTCTACCCCAGAAGCAAAGATACCGGCTCAATGGAGCCCGCAGCCAGTATATATAAAATCTTGCAGATTTAACACCATCCCTCCAAGTCACTACTCAATACTGAACACTGTCAATTCTTTCCTAGATTTTCACAAAGCTTCTTAACTTGCCTACCTGTATTCTATCTTCACCCTCAATCCTTTCTCCAAAAGCTGTCAGAAGAATCTTTTGAAAAGACAAACTTGACTATTTCATTCTCTCTCCCCTTAAAAATCTTTGAATGGTTTCCCCACAGCATTCAGCAAAAACTGACCTGAACTTGCTAACATGACTCAAGCAGCCAGCCTTACAGTTGATTCAATGTCCACCTCTTGCCCACCCTCCATTACTGGCATACAGAACCAGTCTTCGTTCCTAAAACGTGTATGACCTCTTCTATCGCCAGGCTCTTTTGCCTCTCCCTCTTCCTACACTCATGCATCCTCCTCCCCTTCTCCTAACTACTGGTCCACTCTTCAGGTCTTGGTTTGTATGGTGTTACCCACACCATGGACTTTTATTCTGACTTGTAAGATTAGGTATCTGTGGAACATGCATACATACATACACAGCACTGAATTCACACTGCCTATTTTTCTCTAGCTTCTATTCTACCATAAGGAGGGACACTAACATTTTATTCACTGTTACATAATCCTGTATAAGTGCTTGATAACTATTTATGTGATTTATAGCTATCACAATATCATGTATTATGCCAGGTGTCAAGGAAACAGATAATCAAAAACAAAACAAAACAAAACAAAAATTAATGACACACCTTGGTTTAGTAAATTATATTCTGTATTCCCTACTACACTGTACTGGAATCAGCATAAAAGTCTCACAAGAGTGCTGTGAGGCACACAACAGAGACAGTGCTCTTCCCACTTTCGACACGACCTGAGAATCCACCCACTGTCAGACAAGGGCAAGTCAGAGTTTAAACGCAGTATTTTTGTCCATACACACTACAACTTTACAATGAGTAGAGTCTCTCAATAACAGTACAAGTAAACAAACTACAAAAGTTCGCATCAAGACCTAGGAAATCTCAGATTTCATTTAAATTTGTGCCTTTACATCATTGTCACTCTAAGAACAGAGAACTGATTTAAATAATCCCCAAAATAATACCTGGGAATATGTCATAATTTTTCTCATAGCAAGTGTTTCCTGAAATTATTTTACCTAAATTAGTAGTCAGTGTAATTTGGATTATCTGAGAACATGCCAATTTCTGCTAAAAGAAATATTCTAGGCAGACTGAAAGTGTCTACATCAGTCTATATTTAATACACACCAGACATAATATACCAACTAGAATACATAGAGTAGAGATTACTTACATGACAGAAAATGACTGTACAGGGTTGAAAGCTTCACAGTGTTCCATATAATAGTACCAATCAATATGACCTTTTCAAAGTAAATTACATAGCTACAAAAATATATATTTGCATTAGACACTTTATTTAAACGAACTCACCCAATATCTCTGAAAACAGCCATCCTCGCCCATGGTACCACCAGCAGGCTGTAAGATGTGTCAGATGAAATGTTCATATTTAAAGAATCAAAATTCTAAGAATGATTTCCTTGTTGAAAGAGTTTTACAAATGTCACTCATTTGCATTCCAATATACTTGCATGAGTGGGTAAGGGGTGAAGCTACAGCCAGCGAGAAAGAAATTCTAATCTTGTATACGCTCAGGAGAGTAGAGAACAAGCAAATTATCCACCTGGGTGCCGGTTGAAAAACTTTTCAGATTTGCTATTTTAAATATGCCTTCTAAATATGTAATATCAAATACAGGACCTCAAATTAGTACTTTGAAACAGAATTTTAGTAAAGACTACAAGTCAGAGATGTCTGTGTTTAAACGCCAGCCTTCCTCACCCTACTTGGGAGTGCACTTGGAGAAGTTACCTGAACTGCCTCAGGTTTTCTTTCCTAACGCTAATCAGGAATAGGAATTAACTTGTACCTTGCAGGGTTAACTTAAAGTATGGGAAGAACTTGGCATATAGTTGGTGTTCACTATTATAGCATAATCATTAAGAGCTAACACCCAGCTCTATCACGTAGTAGCTGTGTCATTTCAGTTTAACCCGTTTCCAGGTCTGTGAAATGGGACCACCACTACCTACCTAACAAAGTTGTTGCAAAGATTAAACATCTCAGAATACTATCTGGCAGGCAGCAAATACTATGTAAGTGTTAGTTACTATTAATGTTATCATCATCATCACCACTAAAATATTAAGTAACCACGGCCACATGCCTGGATTATGCCTTCTATTTCTGCTATAAGAAATATTCCTTGAAAAATTAACCTAATGTAGTAAATTGATTGTAATATGGGATGAGTACACACATCCAAGAATTTTTATGCTGACTTTTAGAAACTTCTAATGCACAAGAAATTATCTGAATTACCTACTGCTCACGAATGCTGACAAGGTCCACATACAGAACACCCCTTCTAAGTGAACAAATCCATTCAATGAACTAAAGCATAACACAAAATGACACGTCTACTTTACTGTCCCCAAATGCCTCTGCAGTTTAAATAATCAGATAGAGCAATCCTCAAAATGCTCAAGCTACTTGAAAAAACTGGAACTGAGAACAATATATTTCTCTAAAACTTTCGCCACATAACTACAAAATGATGTTTGAATGGAAAACTCTTTGACCTCGCCGATAATTCGATTACTCAAAATATTTATTAAGTATCCACTTTTCAACAGGCAGGCACTGAAAAGAGACCAAAAATACCAGTGGGCATAACATAACTAGTATTACTAATATTTACTAATATTATCATTTTGTTTTCCTTTAACAGTGAAAGAGCAAACTACAGGCCCTAGCAATTGAGTGCATCAACACTTAATGAGCTAAGTAACCTCACATAAGTGGCAGTCCGGTATTTCCCCCAAGGAGACTAGGAGTAATATGAAATAAATATCCCTCTGGACTCCTCAGTCAATTACTTACTAAGTAAAGGTAAATGACCATTTAGAATATAAGCCAAATAATCTCAAGAGTGATACTACTTAACATACTTTTTAATCAATTTTTAGAAAAATTCAGAGAAATGAATTTTAACTTTCATTGTGTTCAATGTTACCTGCAGTGTATCAGGAATAAACTGCCTTCACTTAGTTTTATTCTGAAATTATATTTTTGCTGGGACCACTAGAATCTATTTACTAACCATGCCTCCCTGTGATCAGCCACTTTCTTAAGAGAAAAAGATCTAGGGCCTATGTAATAACCAAATAATCTAGAGTTCATACTATATATGCTACATTTTACAAAGCAAAAGCTTCCATTGGGACAGCTACATAACTATTGAAGTTTTAAGGAATTAAAAACTGCTCTGCCAATGAGAGCCTGAAAACCAAAAGGTCACTGGTTCGGTTCCCAGTCAGGGTACGCCTGGGCTGCAGTGCAGGCCAGGTCTCTGGTTGGGGGCACGCAAGAGGCAGCCGATCCACGTTGCTATTTCTCTCCTTCTTTCCTTCCCTTCCCTTCTCTCTAAAAATAAATAAAGTAAAATACTTTAAAAGAAAAACTGCTCTGCCAAAACAATGCAATCTTGACTATGAGCTAAGAAATCTTACTGCTAGAGTGGTCATCCAAAAACTAAACAGTGACAAATAGCCAAGTGCCTTTATAACACCTAGCTCCCAGAAGTAGTATCGGTAGCAACTGTATCACATTGATAAGCAAGTAGGTATACTTCAGGACTAAGAACCTTCCTTGGATTTCATTATTATGTACTAAGAAAGTCTCATTTAAAAAAAGTGCTATCATCTCATTTCATGAGTGTTCAGCAGGCAGCTGCACTGAACCACAACACTTTACAAATGGGCTTGCAAATACACCCCAATTCTCAACTAGTGCTAGACACCAAGTTTGTTTCTATTATTAAAGGCAATTAAAAAATTAAAAGGATCGGTGCCTTTTTCTTGAGGTACATTAGTCTAAAGTGATTTACAATGAAGTCCCCAAACACCCAAGTGACTGAAATTCCTTTAGCTATATACGACACTTCTCAGCAATGTCAGTCTGCCAGGCTGCGAGACTAGGAGAACACAAAATTGACTGACATACATTTTCCACATAAAGATTAAGGAGCAAAAAGATAGCAGACTCGGTAAATTTATAGGGTAGGAGGAAAATGTGCAAACAAATTCCAAAAAAATCTGTCTTATCCAGAATGACACTTTTTGGTACTGCGAGATTCCAGGCAGGTTATCAGTATTCCACACACCAGGGGACACGAACTGCTATTGACAGATGAGAAAAAGTCTCAGCAACAAACGGTATTAACAGGTAATGTTGCAAATCAGCCAGGGAACCCAGCGCAGAGGAATGTGTAGGAGTAGCAGAGAGTAACGATCTTCTGACAAATTTTACATCCAGAGAAAATTAATCCATCAGAGATACTCCTCCAGAGCGGGAAAAAAAAAGGAGAGAAGATATGTGGTATGGACCAGAATAGCCATAAGGAAAACACACACACACACATGCAATTGCCACTTCCACGACAGTATGACAGTCATAGATCTGGGTAATTATAGTAGAAACTGTGTGTTTTGGAAATGCCCGGAGACCACACCCTGGGACTGGGCATCTGGACTTTAAATACTGGGTATTCAGAGGTCAATGCAGTCTACGTCAGTTGGGAGGTCTGGCCGCACAGGTGGAAGCAGGGGGTGGCCAGTGAAGACACCAACTCCGACGCGGGGATCGGGAGGCTGAGTGCCGCGGGGCCGAGGTGTGCGGAATCCAAGGCGCAAGGGGTGTGGAGCTAGAGACAAGCGCGGGGAGGGAGGGACGAAAGGCGGCCGCAGGAAGGGAAGAGAGGTGGGAGCTGGGGGTGGGGGTCGCACGTCGACGCGGGCGGGGAGCAGAGAGAGCCGGGGGGGTCCAAACGCCACGGGCGGCGCCGGGATTTGGGGTGGGAGAGAGCGGTGAGCTCGCGCGTGGACAGGCGAGTGGAAGCAAGGGGCATAAGAATGAAAGATCTGAATGAATGAGTGCGGGGCGAGGCCCGGGCGGCGGGCGACGGCGCGGGCCGGGACGTCCGCGAGGTGCAGCCGCAGGTCCCGGGGTGAGCGCCGGGGAGGGCCGGGAGACGAGGAAGTCCCGCTCCGCCGCGGGCCCTGCCGCACCCGCTACTCCTTCAAAATGGGGCCGGGGCGCTGGCATGCGAGGGGTGAGAGAGAAGCGAGGAAATGGTCACGATAAACCACTCACCCTGCGCTCGAGCCTGCAGGCTCTCAGCCCCGCTCCTCCGCCCTCCTCGAGCAGCAGCGGAGGCTCCTCAGCGGCGCTAGAGGGAGCCCCGGGCCCGGAGCGGGGCAGCGGCGGCGGCCGGACAGGGAGCCCCTCCGCACCTGCCCCTGTGGCGGAGCCGCGACGAGCCAGGCGGCGGTGGCGACAGCGGCTCCGAGCGGGGAGGGCAAGTGACCCGGATGTACAGGGTAACGGCGAGGAGGGGGAGGGGGGAATGCCAGGAAGTGAGGGCGCCGCGGACCTGTCCGGCGGTGCGCATGCGTCCCCAGCCCGCCCCTTAAGGTAAATCCTTTCCCGCCCCCTTCGCCCCGCCCCTCCCTAGAGGGCGGGGCAAGGCCGGAGACAGGTGGTCGGGAGGGAGCCGGGAGGAGAGGAAGGGGGCGCGGCCACCTCCATACAGCCCCCGCCCTCCTTAAAGGAGCAGCACCTTCGCTCAGAGAGGGCATCCACGTGAGTCAGAGTCTTGCAGCCTCCTCGTTTTACAGATAGAAAACTGAGGTTCAGAGGTGGGGGTGACCTGCCTCAGGTCAGCGAGCTGGGGAACTGCAGGAACAGGAACTCAGAACTCGCAGACCAGGACTCTTTGCATTGAACCCAGCGAAGTTGTCACAGCCCACTCCCCGACCCGCTCCCCCAAGTCTGGAATGGCTGGGGTGATGAGTATGTCTTTCCCCTCGGCCCGGTACTGAGCCTCGTTCTCTCTCCCGGACGCGGCAGATGCGCTTGGCATGCTCCCTAGAGCAGAGAGGTGCACCGTTATCGCCTGCGATGGTATCCTGGAAACGCCCTTGGGAGGTGTTAAGTGATCAGTCTGGGAACAGAAATCAGGCGCCACTTGAGACTTGTACGGTGCCACGCACAGCTCTTTCAGATAAATGACACTTTGTTCTGGAGTCTGCTCTGGGCAAAAATGTCTGATGGACAGAAAACTTGGAAGTGGCACAGGGCGCAACCTCTTCATTTTTCCCTAATCCCCTTTCACTCTTAAAACATAAATGCTCCATCTTCACATACAAAAACAGAGCATCCCATTTAGCTAGCTCATCCTAATGCTGTTATGAAGCACTCAGATTTTTTCATCTAATACTAAAGGGTGATTACAATGTTACTTCTCCTGGGGATATTTTCAGTTTGCCCAGATGATCACTACTATAAAGGTAAATGGTTCTGAACATTTTGGGATCAAAGGCCCTACCAAAAATCCCGTAAAAACGTATGGTCTTTTAGCCCCAGGAAAATGCATATATGCACACAAATTTGCATACAATGTCAAGGGATTTATGGATCCAGGAAGCCTATGTATGAACCTCTGGTTATGAACCAATCAAATGGGATCCCGGGAACCCTCTGGGCCTTACCACATGTGGTCAAGAAATCGCTCCTTGCCCCAAATACAAAAGATCAGCCTTTACCTTATTTACATAGAGACAAATGGTATTGGCCATATTACACAGAAATTTGTTGAGAGTCATGGAGATGTGAGGTGTTTTTTTTAAGGCACACTCTAAGGTCCAGAGTTCTAAGCCTCAGACTATTACCATAACATTTTAGGATATGATATTTTAGGATGACTTGGGGGTTCTGTACTATACTATAATCTTCAACAATTTCAATTAAATGGAGGGAGCTAATATTTATATTGCCAACATTGGTGCTGATAGAACAGTCTTCACAATCCAAGTACTCTGGTCCATTTGTCTGACCAAAATGTGATAGTGAAACTCGTAAATAACCCTGGTCCATACATATACAGACGCACTGTCCTCAGTTTGAACCAGAGGAAGAGTTCACACACCTGCCCAGTCCCATGAACTCTGAGTAATCGGAGTAACCACACACCTCCAACCCAATCTCCCACCAAAAGAAATGTCTACCATAGTATCCTCAATACATCAACATCCAGCTTAGCTCAGACGTCTACCATTATGGGGAGCTCATCATTACAGTTGTCAACTTCCTCTAACCCTGAGGAGCCTGTTCTTTTATAGGGAAAAGACATCAGATGCCCAACAATTTTCATTCATTGGTCCTACTTTTATCTCTGGGAGCAATACAGACATGACGTATGATGCTGGTCTTAGGGGGAACTTACAGTCCAGTAAAAGTCATCATCATCATCATCATCATCCTGATCATCCTGCTCTGGCTGGTGTGGCTCAGTGGACTGAGCACCAGTCTGCAAACCAAAAGGTTGCTGGTTCTATTCCCAATCAGGGCACATGCCTGGGGAGTGGGCCAGGTCCCCAGTTGCAGGCATGTGAGAGGCAACTGATAGATATTTCTCTCCCTTTCTTTCTCCCTCCTTGCCCCTCTCTCTGAAAATAAAAATCTTTTTTTAATCCATTGATGAGTAATAATGGTAAAATAGAATGAGTCCTATGAGGAGTTCCTTTCAAAGGCGCCTCTCTCCTTATCAGCCCCAGACCCCTTCCTGGCCTGCCCAAGAACCCATGAGTAAGTTCCACCACTACCTCATGTTAGATGTCCTGCCGGAAAGAGAGATAGAAAACAAGACCCTACGGGAAGTGCTGATTTTTTCTTCCTAGACCCTTTCTTCACCATTCTGCATTAGTATAATCATATTTCAGCTGAAGTCAAAGCTTTCAAAGTTACATGTTGAAAAAACAAGCAGAAGGATGCAAAAGAGGATGTTTGCATAAAACCACTAGGCTCTCAGGGATGACTGAATCACTGGCTTTTTGGCATCTTTTTGAGTCTTTACAATGAGCCAAGCACAGTACTAAGCCATTGGCTTGCATTTCCTCTTTTGCTTTTGACAACCACCCTATATGGTACTACTATCATGTCCAGTTTATAAATGAGGAAACTAAGGCTCAGAATGAGTCAGATCCAGAATTCAGTCCCAATCTGTCAACTCCACAGCTTGTCTGTTCCCTCACACTAACTTCACTCTGTCTGCTTCTGTAAATTTCAGGAGATCCTGATGCTTTCTTTAAATGCTGTTTTCCTTGAAAAATGTTATTTAGTACTAAATCAACTCTGAAACACTATAAAGAATCAATTGTTTCACTCAATTGCTGATTCATTCAATCAACACTCATTTGTGCTCCTCTACTGTGTCCTAAGTAGCACGCTGAGGGTCTAGGATGGAGGACAGTAAGGCATGTGGTCCCTGCCCTGAAAGGGCTCAGAATTTGGTGAGAGGAAGAACTGTAACCTCACACTGACAACACAGCCATGACTCATTGTAATTTAGGAGGGTGGAGGAACTGACCAACTCTCCCTGGGACATCAGCGAAGACTTTGGAGAGGCTGAGCTTGGTCTCGAAGAGATGGGGGAAGGACAGAGAAGAAAAGGCAGAGGGGGAGAGGGAGGAGAGTTTGTGACATGCTGGGGGAGAGATGAGATTGCAAAGGATCTCCTCTCACACCATGTCAAGGAGTTCGAACTTGCCTCTTGATGGCAACAAGTAAATAGAAGCTTTCAAGGCAAGGAAACATAACTAGATGGGTTTTATATCAAGATCACTCTGACCACAGTGTCCAACATGGATTATGATGGGAGAGAGGATGGAGACCAGCAGACCAGTGAAGATGCTGTGGGGTCCAGGCAAGAGCTACTAAGAGTCTAGTCTAGGAAACTGGCAGTAGAGATGAAGAATGGGCACCAGAATCGAGATACTTACTGATGAAGAATCTACAGGAGTTTGGGACTGATTGAAACTGGGTGAAGAAGCAGCAGGACCTGTGGGGCATGCCCCCAAGGTTCCTGGCTTAGCAGACTAATTGGACGGTGACACTACCCAGTCCCAAGACCTTTAGGCAGCTTTCCTTTCTTCTCTCCCAACCTTTACCACATATATGCACATGGCTTCCATTGGAATCTTCAGATATGTGCAACTATTTCCCAATGCTTTTTCATATTTCTATAGTCACATTGATCATTTTAATGGCTGCAAAATATTTCATCACGTTGAAATAGTTCGGTTTCCTTCCGTTACTGAAGGTCCACACCCCACAAGCCTGGTGTACTCTGGATTTATTTGGCTCTGGGCATTTTGCAACAAATGAGCTGAGTGAGGAAAGAGAGCCTGTAGGTAAAGGGTGGTGGGAAAATGTGGCCTCAAGGGCTAGCGAATCAGGAACTCTCTCGGAGAGTCTTGGGCAACTGTATCTCAGGTAGAAACTGCAGAGCACTGGAAAAGAACCTACTGACCATAGGAATCCTGAGGTCGAATTCTCTGTCAGAGCTGGTTGTCAAGTCCTAACCCCACTAATCCATTTGTTCACTTACTCACTCACTCAGCAACGCATTCTTGTGAAGCAGAGGGCAACAGAAAACAGCTAAAACTACCTCAAAGCTCTGCATTTAGCCCAGCCAGGGTGTGAAACCTATCAGGCAACTTATGCAAGTTATCCAGCCTCTCAGCACCTCAGTTTCCCCACAAGCTCATTGTCAGGATTCATTTCGATAACACCTCTGAGGCACCTGGGCCAGAACTAAGCCTACACTAAGTCCAGTCATTATTCTCAGCCTTGCTCCTTCCCTATGCTTCCTTGCCTCCCACCATTTTCTTGAGTTTCTGAGCAAACCCGCCAGGCAGCAATTCATGTGCTTGATGAGTTCAGAGGCTGACTGAATCTGCCACAGTGAACCAGCACTCCCTTGATCTCTCTCATTTTCCATCTGTGAGATGGGCAGAAGAACCTCCTGCACAGGAATATTGCAAAGCTCTCATAGCTACCTCATAGGAAAATTCATTCAAAACCCCAAACCACAATGCCACTATTAACCATATTCCTGCTGTCATTTATAGACATCGCTGTTTTCTTGGTTTCTCCCCAGGAGGAAAAAAAAAAAAAGATGACCTCAGCATAAATTCCCTGGATTGTAATTACTGGGTCAAAGGATCTGAACACTGTTATGCTTCTTGACTTCTGCTGCCCAACTGCCCTTAAAGAAAACTCTTAACAGTTGCCGCCATCATGAACTCAAATATACTATTTAGTATGTTTAAGCATGTAGAACAGTTTTGGCTGCCTCTGTACCCAGTCTTAGTCCTCAATCTAACATTTAGGGACTTCTGTCAATTGCTTGCCTTCTCCTCCTCTTCACCAAATGAATGAATATTGAATCCTGGAGGAGGAGAAAGGTGCCTTCCCAAACATTGCCGCTACCCCCAGGGGGTTCAAGGTTCAGGACTAAGACTGCAGGGTTGTATCCTATGGATGAGCATCCAGCGTGTGAGTTAAGTGCATACAGAAGAGGGCTGGAGAAGGAAGCCTGGGACCCCGGCACTGAAAGATGGCCTCAGAGCTGCTATGGAAAAAGAACCACAGTAGGGAGCCAACAGCCCACACCCAGCACACTCCAGCTATTTAGCAAAACATTAACCGACCTCTCAGGAGCCAACAAGTAGCCCGGATGGCCCTATCTCCCCAGAGTTACAAGATCTACCTAGGAGCCTCCCTCACATTCCCAAATGTGACACATTTCTCACCCTGGGCAGCTCCTGTTTCCCCAGCTCTCCGCGTGACCTGCAGGAAGGAGATAGGCTCACATGCCTCGAGCTTGTCTCCTTCCCTGTGCCTCCAATATGTTTCCCCTTCCCGGCCTCTGCAGAGGCTGTTTCTCCGCCTCCAGGTTCAAGGGCTGCCTCCTGAAAGGGGTCCACCCTCCCCATCACCCTTCCCAAAGTCAGACAACCCCCACCACACCCCCC
>PVKM010010129.1:0-35478 GCA_004027735.1 Carollia perspicillata | reverse complement strand
TTCTGGGCTTCAGTCACTGGTTATCCCATTTTTAAATGGGAATAATAATATGCTGTAATTGATCTTTCCTAAAATATATTTTCAAAATCAGTATCACTGTTATCAGAATGCATCTTATAATTAATGGCATGTCATGGTTTAATTGACCGTGTTTTACTTTCTGAATGATACCTAAGAGTGGTAATCCTTTACAATCAATGTTGTCTTAGATACACAGAAATAGAGTTTTACTTCATATATATGGCTGTACAGATTAAATGAGATGGTACTAAAAAGTGTTAGCTTACCTAAATACTCAGTAAACTATAAGCTTAACTTCTTAATATCATTTTTTTCAGTGTTAAGCTTTTCATTACTAAAATGCAAATGATAACTCTAATCTCATAAGGTTTAGTGGGAAGGCAGTCACAGCAGGGGTTGAAATATATAACATAGGACCTGCCAGGAAAGTAAGTGTTCAGTCATTGTTTGTTCCTCTGCTCATTGTGGGTTCAGGTTGCAAACAGTGGGAAATGATCATGGCCAAATTAAGCAGGAGACAAATTTGTTGGAAGGGTAAAGGGTATCTCACAGAACTGATGCGCAATGTAGAGACCTAGGCTTGAAAAGTAATAGGAATTGGAGGAGCTCCAGATCCAGCAGCAGCATACACAACACGTGCCTACTGGTGGAACATTCAGGTGAAGCCACTGTGTCTAGCACCGATACTATCTCTGTCCCCGCAGACCCAGCCAGTGCCACTGTCACTACCACGAGAATGCGACTGTTGACATTGCTGCTGCATTTTAACCTTGGCTGGCCCGTGTCCATGGGAGCAATATTTCTATTGACTGACTTAGGTCACAACTAGCTTCCTGACTGTACTAGAGGACTGCTTGTGAGAGCCAACAGAGGAAAATGGGCCCTGAGAACCATTTTTGGTCCAGATAATATACACAATGATATAGGGGTCATCCTCCACCAGGGATGTTTTTCAGAAAAGAATTGAATAATGAATAGCTAAAACACTAAAAGCAACAACAACCATATCGTAAATTTATACTAGATTGCTGCTTCTAAAACCGGCCTTGGAACCAGGCCATTGATTTAGTGTTCTCCCAGTGAGAATGCTGATAACCTATTAAAAAATATGCAAAAATGATAAACGGAGTGAAGCTCCAATATGTATTATACAAAGAGAAAATTCTACCTTTGACCAGTATAAAGAAAGTATTTCAGGTGTTAGGGGACTGAGGAGCTACAAAGTTAGCAGGGCAGTGTGTAGGTATCAATTATAACTTCCCCAACTTCCCTAAATCTACTGATAGGAGAGGATATTTGGAACAAAGGCCTCATCTGAACCATAAAATTATGATTTAAGGGGTTTTCCTTCAAGAGAACACATGGAGGTAGCTGGTGGAGGTGACGGAACTGAGAAACTTGTACAGGAACCTGTAAAGAGTTCTGCCCAAGGGACCTTTGCCTTGGCTCTTGGCCAGACCTGGGTGTCTTCAAACTTCACTGTGACGTGAATGCTATACCCTCACTTAAATTGGGAGGCATGTTGGCTACTCTTCTCTATTATAACCACTTTGAAACCTCACACTTTCCCCCTAGAATATCTGCAAAGGAAAGTAGAAATCAGTGAGTACTCAGAAGGATCTGTTCTGTGTCCACTAAGGTTTTCCACAAATAGAGAAAAGGAGCAACATCCTTCATGGACAAGAACACAGGCTTGGAAACAAAACACACCTGGTTTCAAATCCTACCTTAGCCATCGGACCTTGGGCTAGACTTCTGCTCCTCTGACTCCCACTATAGTTACAGAAGGTGTTAGCTACTTTGCAGTGGTTTGATAGGACTGGGAGAAGGCATGCTAAGTACCTGGTGCATGTATATGCCAACTAGTTTCTTCCAGGAATGTTAAATTGTGTGACTGTCTTTTGTTGTTTTACATATTTGTTTCTGTTTCTCAGTGACCGTTGGAATGCTTGAAATAATATATGGCGCTTTCCTAAAAACTGTGAATGTCATTCAGAATCTGTTTCCCATTTGACTTTTATTGTCTATACCTTTGATCAACTTACGATACCTTGCTGCATTTTAAGGATGATGTCTTAAAATATTTCTGCAACAGTCAGTGCATCATCATTACTGGGAGAGATCTAGAAATTTCAATATAAAGGGTTAACAGAGCAGCCTAGAAAGGGTCAATGGGATTGAACACTACTGGTGGGAGGTGTGTCTTCATTGAGCACTGCATTCATTGTTTTTCAGTTTTGGGAAATTGTGCCAACACAGTAATGCCAAGTACCACACATAATTGGCTCAGAGAATGGGGCTGATAATCCTGGCTGGGGTGAATACTCTTTATTTCCTGGAAATCTGGGAGAATAAACTTTAGGACAGCCAGGTGAGGTGTTCTTTCCTCCAGCAAGGGAGCTTCATACCACATTCCTCACCACCTTGAGCCAGTTCCATCCTCAGTCTAATCTCCTTTCCTTAGAGGGCTTTGCAGGCTGGGCAATTGACAAAAGCCCTTCCAGCAAGTGACTGAGAAGGGGTCTCAATTTCAAACCTATGTGACATCTGTTCTCTTGCTGTTTATGTTTCTTGATCCCATTGAATATAAGATTTTATTGTAAGCCATCTGGCAACCTCTTATAAATGAGATATAAATAACTAACTCTTGGAAGATTTCACTTCTATCACTCCTGGTATTGTTAAGTTGGTAGGCCACCTAATAAAGAGTTGTTTTCCTTAGGTTAGGAAGAAGAGGTATGAATGCAAAACTGAGAAAAAATTATAATTTGTAAATATTAAATACATTTAAGAATAGAATTAGGATATTGTTTTACTCTCTGGGGGAAAATAGTAGCCTTTGATGAATCTTCTAATATCTGATAAAACAATAAATTTTCAAAATAATTTTCTTATTCATTAAAAGAAAAAAAGAACAAGAGCTATAAAAAGAAAATAAATGCAGTGTTTCCTGGTTTCCAGGCACTGGTACAAGCACTTCCTATATGTTTCTTCATTTAAACTCCAGAACAACCCCCCTAAAAAGAGACATTTTTATAGAATGAGCAAATTGAGGCTTAGAGAGGTTAAGGAATTTGTCCTCGGTCACACAGCTGGTAAGTGGAAAGCTGAGGGTTAAGCTCAGTTTTTAGTTTCACCTCTAAGTCCAAGCTCCTCCCCTATGACAGGTTCATACAGACTAAAAGGGCTATATGAAATGTGGAGAGAAGCCCTAGATATCCCCAAATCCCACAGCGAAACAGGAAATCACTGCACAAAAAAAAATGTACAGACTCCCAGGCATGCATAGCAAGCAGGAAATCTCACTTTCCCATGAGCTGGGCCTGCCAAAGACAATTTCTTAGGGGCCTGCCAAGCACCATTGGGTGGGGTATGCTCCAGGCCCTACCCATTCCCCATAAATCATGATTTACTAAGGGTCCAGCATTCAACCTCTCTATGTATCGTGGTTGGAATCCAGAGGTAGGGGAGACACCTCTTACGCAAGACACTGCCGGAAGCTTCCAGACCCTGACTCTACAGTTTTGTTTCTGTGATGTTTTTATTGGGGTATTTCAGCAGAAAGCAACCCCAGCACAGCACAGTGACAGGTTATGTGCAAGAATCTCCTGTCCCATGCTGGGGTGACTGCTTACATGTCTGTATAACATTCAGATTTCCAGCAAAACTGCAGAGCTGTTCAATACCTGTGGGAGTTCCTTGTAACACTAGAGCTATTGCAGGGGAGAAGAGAGGGCGTGAACCTCTCTCTAGCCCATGGTAGTTCATATATGTTGCTTTGAAGTCTTAGAAACTAAAAAATGAATCACCTTTATGACTTGGCTCATAAAACTGGAACCTTCCTGAAAAAGGCCTTTCTTACCAAGAGAGAGCATCCACTCCCCCATCCAAATCCCTGATCACTGTGCAGAAGGGGGACATGAGAATGCAGGTCTCTGGCTTCAGATTTCCACCTTCTGAATCGGTTCCACGTGATGGGTTTATCTTTCACAACTTTCTGGTTAGCAGAACTGGAGAATGTGTTTTGACCGAGGCCCTCCAGGTGCTCAGCTGGTTTTTGGAGCCCTGGAGATACCACAACCCCCTTCACCAATTTCTCTGGCAGTGGGAAAGAATTCACTTTTAATCAAACATGCACCATACACTTTAATTCCACAGCCCTTTGAGATAATAGTATAAGCTTCTTTAGGCAAAAGAAATTAAAGTGGCCTAGAGGTCACTTTGCTAGTTAAAACTGAAGTCACGAATGGTCCCCAGGCGTTCTGATTTACAGTGCAATATTCTTCCTGCCACATCACACTGACGTGACTCATTTAACTTCACACACTCAATCACTCTGTTAGGAACTCATTTAATAAACATCTTTGAGTGCCTGTTATGTGCTGCATATGGTGCTGAGTATGGAGATACAGTGAGCAAGACAGACTAAGTTCTCACTGAGGTTGTAAAATACTTGGGAGAGAGGTACAGTGCATTAGAATTGTGTTGAGGGCCGAGACAGTGCAATATTAAATGGGTGTCAACATACAGCAAGGACACAAACTAATCTGAGAGGGATGGTGGGAGTCACAGAATAATTCTCTGAATGAATGAAGCCTGAGGGGTGAGTGTGAGTTAATCAAGTGAAGATGAGCAGTGTGGGGAAAGCAGACCCCTCCTCAGGCAAAGAGGGAAAGTGCGTACAAAAGCCCCAAGGCCAATAAGGGTTTGTGCTATCCAAGGAACTGGATGACGTTTGATTTGGTTGGAGTGTCTCTTGATTGCTCTAAGTCACATCAACTTTGCTAATAAATGTGGGCCAATAGACCCCTCATCTAATGAGAACAAAGAAGACAGGGACTCTGATCAGAAGTCACTTTCATGAGTAAGAATGTTTTTTTTGCATTTTGTTTTGTTTTGCCTAGAGTGCATCCAAGAGCAGGAAGCGAGGTGATTTTCAAGCTCAAGAAATACATAAAAATCTCCATCAAGTCACTGGAAAAAGAATGAAAATAAAGGTAAGCTCCCTACTCATATGTTACCATTGTTTTAGCCACCACATTGGCCTGTCATTTTCCCTTTAACTCCAGAATTAATGACATTTAAACATTATTCTTTTATGTGATATATATACACATATGCATGATGTATTAGGACACACACACACACACAGACACACACACACACACACACATTCAGGTGTCCTAATGGATATACCTGCCCCTTTAAGCCCAGAAAGCGTTCTCCATGGTTCTCCATGGATCCTTCCCTAGCCCTCTCATATAGATTTATCTTTATCCTCTTACTCCTGGCTCCCAAGGAAATGGTGATGCATTTGCCTTCATTTCTGTTGACCTAAAGCTCCATTCTGAAGGGAACTGGTAACATTTCTTGGGCACCTACTATGTAACAGCCACCACTTTATTTAATCCTATAAGGCAGATGTAATAATTCCATTTTCAAATGAGAAAAAAGAGAGTTTGAAAATTACATTATTTGTTTGTAATCACATAGTAAAAGCAAGAGCTAATACTTGAACCCACATTTTCTTCTGAAGCCTGTGTTTGGCTTTAGGACAAAGGACTTTTTAAGGTACCTCCTATGTGTGACTCTACCCAGCCTTGAAATCTTACTGCATGTGGGACTCATTTCCCTGCCCTAGAAAACTGTCTTTAGGTAAGTTGCCAGTGCCAGGTCTGATACTCAAGAGTATAAAATGAGTCCAGCAATATTTGAACAAATAATCCAGATAGGCTGAATCTTAAATCCCAGAACAAGAGACGCACCTATGATGATAACCTGGCTGGGAAATTTAGCTTTCAGGGCAATAAGAAATCTTAGGAGCAAATATTTTATTTTCAGTAGTACAATACTCCAATCAAAAATTTCATTCATAATTTACTTTAAGGGAGAGAAGCAAAATGAACCCACATGACCAAATTCCATGGGGAGACAAATCTCCTTCGTTCTCATAAACCATCATGGTGAGATGGAAAGACAGTTGGTCTCAGACTTGGTCAAACTTGGCTTTAGTTCCCCCTGTGCTATTTCCCAGATGAATCGTATGAATACATTACTAAATCTTCTCTGAGCTTCTGTTTGTTTATTTTTAATACATTGGGAATAAAAATATCAAAATGAGGTAACATAAGTTTAAAAAATAGCCCATAGTAGGCTTGTAGGTATTTGGCAAATGCTATTCTTGTTTTTCCCTTTTCAGTAAACTCATTCTGTGCCCAACAACTGTCTTTATTGATTTATGGTTTTACTGTGATAATTCCAATAATTACAATAGCTTCTAGCACTTACATAGCATGCCATCATTTGTAAAGTGTTTTCAAGTTTGCTATTTTAGTCAATCATTACAACAATTGTTTAATGTAGGTACCATTGCATTAGTCCAATTTTATAAATGAGAGAATTAAGTCTTGAAAGGCACTGTGACCTTGAGGAGGGGCAAGAAGAGTTCTAGGACCCCATTTCCTGGGTTCTGGATTCTACCACTTGTTCCTTGACCTCAGGTGAATTACATAATCCAAATGCAACTCAATTTACTCATTTTTAAAACTCAGAATAATGGAATTATTGCATAATGTTGTGAGGATAAAATAAGTGAAGACAGTGATGTACTACTTACTACAGTAAGCATTCAATTGATGTTATATCTTATTTTTCTCAACAAACATGTAGTTACCTCTCAGGTGTTTGGGAGGATGAAATAAGGCAGTAAATAAATCAATGCACATAAAGTAGTTAGACTCATCTGTGGCTTGGAGTAAGGGCTCAGCAAGTGTTGCGTGCTTTTATTGTCTAGTATCAGTCAGGTGGCAAATAGAAAACCTGGTTTTTGAATGAGAGCCCATGGAAACTAAAGCCACTATGTATGGGGAGGGAGACAACTCAAGAAAGTAATGGATAGTGGAAGTCCTGTTGTGTGCCAAATATTCGTATGTTTGCTTGTATTATTCTTCTAACAGTATTATGAAAAAGACACAGCCATACACAGCAGTTTTGGAGGTTCAGATACATTATTCCAGTAATTTCTAATCCTTACAGAGAAAAAAGATTGTTTTATTAACTTCCTGTAAGATAGATATGTAAGGGGAATGTAATGAACCATTAGCCCACCTGCCTCTCTTAAGTGTACTCCTCATGACAGCTACCTAACTGCAGGTCTGCATCCCCCCTGACTGCAGCCACAACAGACAGTCACAGCTGCTTTTCAGTGTATGTCATCTTTGGCTCCTTGAATCCAGTGCATTTGTGAGAAAGACCTCCTGCCCTTTCTAAGGAGGCTTCATACAAGTTGAACTCCAATCAGAGGCTGGAAACTGGGCCAAGAGGGAGTCTTGGAATAGCAGGTGTTTTTGACAGAGGAACTCCATGGGTGCCGCAGTTGTGTTGCTTTTGACAGGGAGCCTAATTAGCCTTTAACTCTTTAACCACAATGTCTTCTTAAAGTAGAGAGAGGAAATTAACCACCAGCTCTCAGAGCCACATGGAAGAAATTAATGTCCTCCCTCACTAATCCTCTTTCAAAGCACAATAGTAAATATGCATTATATTTAACAACCATGTTTTCCTGGAGTTAAGCCTGGGTTCCACTGAAAATAAGTGCTCCCTAATGTGTCTCAGAATGTTTGCTCTGGAATCATAGACAGAACATCTGGTGCCCTGAACCCCAGCACTGAACCACAGAAATGACAAGGATGGGGATAAATAAGTAGGGCTTGATGGTTGATGTGTTATCTGAAACTTATTATTCATCTTTGATTGCAAAACAGAAGGTTGATTAGGTGTGAAGATCACTTCCGAAGTTTGCCTGGCCCAGAGGCAGGGGGGTTCTAAGGCACAGAGGACATGGCATTGGTTACTCTCCTGGCTGCATCATGGATCTACTGCCCATTTGATGGTAGAATCATGGCAACATTTATTTAGTTCATCATTCATATATATTTTGTGTATATCCATTATATATGTCATATATTTATAATCATATATAGTCACCATACATAGTTTATCTATATATATGATTGTGGTGTATTTTTTCACATTATTCACAAATATAAATATATATTCATATAAAATACATATTCATATAAACATATATGTAAATATATGTTCATATGAACATGTGTATATAATTAATGGGTGCGTGTGTATATAGATATATCCTTGGATGTGGGACAGAACGATAGAGATTAGTTGTTTATTTATAGCCTCATAAAGTCACTAATAAAGTCATTGTTTCCTGGAGCAAGAGAGCAGACTCAGAGATCTGCTAAGTCTTCTAAGTTGAGGAGTTTTTCAAACACAGTCCCCAAAGTTCTGGGTTTCTGCAGAGAGGCCACAGAGAGATATGTATTTAGATACATTTGCATCTAAATTTGAATCCCAGCCACGGCCTCTAACATCATGACCGCGAGCAAGACATCCGCATAATGGGGATAATACTAGTAACACATTATAGGAATAGAGTCTTACCTGAGTGTAAAGCATTTAGCATAGTGCTAGGAATACACTAAGTGCTAATGAATGTTAGCTATCACTACATATCAACGAATCTCTATTTTATTCTCTATGACATGATTCAATAGCAGTATCCTCTGAAGATTATGCTCAAAACAGTTCTACATTTTTCTAAAAGATTTTTTAAAGCTTATTGACCTAGTCAAGCTCAGTATGTATGTAAGGAAGATCAAATCCAGAAAGGGGAGGTGTCTGTGTCAAGGTCACCAGGAGGCTATGGTCTACTGCAAAGAAGAAGGTCTCAGGAAAGAGTTCCCTGATTGGTTTGATAAAAGCTTAGTGTGATTGCTTAAGAAGTTATTGAATAAAGGGGAATTAAATTCATTCGCTATACTGACACCAGCCTCATTGCTATCTACCCAACTCCCATATGGGAGCACACATACACAAATCTCCATGTACAAACTCACTCATACGCACACACACAAACACATACCTACCCAAGCATGCACATATACACTGGCTAACTCACATGCAAGCACACAAACATACAAACACAATTTCCTGGATGCAGATCCTTGCTAAACTATTTTATTTTTCATTCCCACCTTGCACTCTGTATGGAAACTTTTAGGCATATCAGTCATTAGGACTTACCTTGTTTTGGCTGGTAAGACAATTCTATAAGACCATTCCGTGTGCCTAGCATGCCCCCTCCAACTCTTTACCCCATCCATCTATTGAGCTTTCACTATATTAAGCTGTTTACAATTATTACCTCTTTTAATACTAACAACCACCTGGTCAAGTAGAGTGCAGTTACTTACAATTTTCCTATAGACAGTGAAATTCAGATTCATAAAAGCTAAGCAAACTGCACAAATTGCAGGACTACTGTTTGTCCATACCAGGACTTAAAACCAGTTTTGTATCACTCTAAAACTCATGCTGTATTCCAGGATTTCTTATGATGAGTTCTCAATCCATTAATTGATCGAGGAAGCACAAGCCAATCAGTTTCAAACAGCATATAAAGTCAAGGAAACAGAAGAAAAGAAAAAACATAACAATACAGTGTTCAGATGACGCGTTATAGAACTGTGCACCTGAAACCTGTATAATTTTGTTAACTGGTATCACTCCAATAAATTTAACAAGAAGAAAAATAAAGAGTGCATCACACCATAAGAGAAAGTGTTGTTTTATAAAGCTTGTCTAAATATGCATGTGTTTGTGTGTTCAGGAAGTTATATAAAGTAGATTTTTGTACTGTAAGTCTCAATCAGAAAACGTTTGATAGCTACCAGCCTGTTATTCTCTACTGCTGGGATCAGTCCCGTCATTCAGTGCTGAGCTTCCTGGGAACCCTCCAGGCAGAAAAAACTGCTTCTGCATTTGTGTTCCTATAGCACAGTGGATGCTCTTAGCTTATAATACCAATCAAATGGCACTTTGGTTTCCTCCCAAAGGGTGTCCATGTATATGTGGGCTTCTTCCTCCAGTGTATTTCACATCCACCTGTCCGAGCCTAGGGCTGTACCTGTGGGGGATGAACACTTCATGAGCGTTGATTGCTTTGAAGTTGATGAAATTGAAAAGGGAGCTATTTAAGAGCTGATTGCCCCACTGTTTGCATCTCTTAGACTTCTCTCTTTTATAACCCAGTTTAAGGTCATGTTATTCTTCCTTAGCACCTACAGCAAGGACAGGCTGAAGAACAAAAAATGGGGGAAAAGATTATGAAAGAGAAAGAGAGTAATAGTCAAAGTTACTAATTACTTTTTTATCTCAAAAAAGAAGAGAAACTCAGAATTATTTTTAAATACACATGGATATAAAATATATAAGACTTTATTTTATCCAAATGATCCTGGGTCCACAAACTATCAAAAGCTAATAATTAATAGCCGAGTGTAGTTGGTTACGTCCAGAGGAAGGAAACTTGCACTATTAGCCAAGAGGAGAAATGGGAACTGTCCACCCCCTCTTTCTGAACTGTCCTTTGGCCAGCATAGTAAAGCCTGGCCAAACACTGCCTCCTGAGGCTACAGAGAGTTTGATCGTAAATTTTTGGTGGTTTATTGCTGCTTTAGTACTCTCCATTTTCACACATCATGGAAGGGAAGTGGAAACATTGAGTCCTGAGGGTTTGTTCTCTTGAGCAGGAAGCCACAGCAGACCCTGACAGAGATAGAAACCCCTTGGGCCATAGTTTTCCTTGCTCCCTGGAGAGGAAACATACTTGAGTGACTGGGTACATCTTCTCAGATGAACTAACTAGGATTTCTTAATTTGGAATCAGTGTTGACCAACCAGGGCTTTGAAAAGCAAAGAGTTTTCTCCCTCGGCTGCTGACATTATCTACAGACTGACATGAGCAAGCTATACAGATTTCTCAGAGAAAGTCAGTCACCATAGTCTTCTGTTATATATTTGTCTATTATCATTTTTATTATTGTTGTTATCACTTTATTGCCTCATTATCTAGTGTTATTATTTAAGGACCTTTGATCCAACTCTCCAAGGCCACACGACCTTATCACAACTTGGAGGACAACAGGGAGATGGCAGAGCATGCAGTGGGGGTGAGGGTGGATGGAGTAGATCTCGTTACTCTGTGGAATGTGGTCAGGGACAGCCTTGCTTGGTGGCTCAGTGACGGTGGGACACAGCAGGTATCTAGCTAACAGGCACCTGCCTGAAGCCCTCTTGTTTAGGCTAAGGGGAATATCCCAAGGTCTCCTTCCTGAAGCAGGTTTTTCTCTGTCTGAATCTCTTTGGCAGAGAAGGAGGAAGAGTCAAAGGTTCTGAGTTTTTTATTTCTTAATGAGCAGCTTAAAATCAATATCTCAAAAAGCAGCTTCAGGGTAGCAGGATTTTTGGTCTCTTCAATGAATTCAGGGTGAAAAGGAAGTTTCGGAAAGGTTGTCTAGTATGGTTCCGTTGTTATAAAAACAAATAGCCACCTACCTACTTTAAGTATATATGGGTCAGCATGCATGTGATTTTTAAATATTAGCTATCGCATGAGAGCATGTAAACTGCATGAGAGCATAGAACTGGTCTGTTAAATGAGAAGCCCCCGAAGAAGCAATTTCGACAGTTGGGGAGCATAAAGGGGTATAGAGTGTTGTTGTGGGAGAGATGCGGCTGTACGTGTGTGTGTTTAAGTTTAAGAAAGGTAAAAAGTTTTTTATACACTAATTTCAACTACACATAAATATGTTTAGGGAAGAATTTAAAGTCAGTGTATAAACATAATAATAATTGCTGTGCTCGAGTATAAGAATCTGGATGTTGTTGTTTTCCTCCATTTTCTTTCTGGTGTAAATATGGTTTTACTACTTTTGTGATACATACATAAATGGTAGATAGAAGACATTGGTGAGAAAGAGAGAGAGATTCAAGTAAGAATTTACTGTGCAGCCATGGGCATACTCCTAACCTATCTAGGACTCAGCTTACTCATCGGCAATATGAGGTGTCAGGCTGAAAGACCTCCATATTTCTGTTTTCCTGGGATGATCCCTTTTCAATGGATGATTTCACCATATTGTAGGACTTAGCTAGCTGATTCTAAACTAATTTTTATTTTGCTAAAAGATGCTTCCTATATATCAAGGGATAAAAAACAGCCATGGACATACTTACTCAGCCAATGCTTGTATGAGTATAGAATGAAATTGTTTGGTATTTTAGAGAAATATTCAAGTTTTAGTCAGCATGTATAGCAATAGTCTTTACAGAAACCTTGTAAAATGGATTCTGTTGTACATGCTAAAGATATGGATGGATCTGTATTATTCTATGACTGTGGCAATAGCTCTAATACACATGTGTATTACATATATGTTGAATATGTTGATAACTATTGAGAGTTGATGTCACAGCAATTAAGCCTTTCAACTAAACTTCAGGAAATATGGATCTCATTATGTATGTCTCCTACTTGAACCCACAGCAAAGCTTTACCATGAAATACAGTGTCGTATTTACTCCTATGACCTCAGGCCCTAGTAGTCAATGATGCGAAAGTTACAGGGAATTTCTCAAAGTTACTCAAACTCAGGGTACTTGGTCAAGCCTCTGTGCCTCTGCATATATTACTCACTCAGACCAGACAGCCTTTCACATTCTTTTTACAAGTGGTAAACTTCCACCCTTTCATAAACAGGAAGATGATAAAGTAGACAGTCAAACTTCTACTCATCCTTACATGCTTGATGAAATGCAACCATGACTTTAAAACCTTTCCCAAGCTCATCTCTTCCTCATTCCTTGTAAGTCCCTTCTCTTAGAGCTGTACCATTGGCCTCCTTGCTTTGTGTCTTCATGCAAATATTTTGTCACTGAGCTCCTATTGTCCATTTCCTCCACTCTGCTTTGAGCTCCTAGAGGGAAGAGACTGTCTTTCCTGGTTTTCCCACTTTTGGATATAGCGCCTAACACATCTAGGCACTTAAGAAGATACTTTCAAAGAATATACATAACGTGATTAATGTTATATATATTTGTGTAATATATATGACATATACATAGAATTATAGGAAAAAGAAATTAAAATGTAACCAGAAAACATCTGCAAACAGAGACATCTCTGAAACACACTGAATACACTAGGAATTTATTAGACTAATTTAAGTGCATGGTCCAAAGCCCACATTAGCTGACTTTCTGCCCAAAAAGAACTGAGGAAAACTGGGATAAGTGCAGTTCTTGGAACCATGCTCTGCTTATTTGGCTTTTGCAAGAACCCTCAAATTTCACTGGATAATCATGGTGTCTCAGAATGTGTAATGACTTTCCCTGCCCCCAACACTCACCGATCCACAGTGTGAAACAGTTCTGAGCAAGGCCCTTGTGATTTCCTCACAGTTTAATGGGCTTTGGGGAGAAGCCTGTCATATCATTGTGAAGTCCCATCTTTCACTTCTTCCCACCTAAGATGGAAACAAGAAAACAGTCTCTGTTAGTGTATGTATGGGAGCCCATGACCTCTGTGCCCTGTGATGGGAGACTCCTCCAAGATTGCATTGTTGGAGCCCTTGCCCCCTGCAGTCCAGATTGGACCCTCACCAGGCAAAGAAGAGAGAAACGTTGCTGGGTGCCAGATTCAGCTCCCAAATCATTAGCAAGACAATAAAAAAAGAAGTCCCTGCAGAATTTTGGCCTTTCCAGCTAACTCCTCAAAGTAAATGTTCTAGAGTATTGGCAGTTCTGATTGGGAGGGGGATTATTTCACTTAAATGGAAGATAAAGTAAGATTGGTCTCTGGACAGCATACCTGCACTTAAGTCCTAGAGAGTGGGACTGCTCTGTCCTCAACTGGGAGACCAATGAAGAAGCCACCAAGCTACCCTAAGGCTGTCCAACTTTTGTATGCTTTTGAGGGAAGTGGAAATAACTTTTATTGTAATCACTTATTTCTTTTGATTTTAAACTTTTTCAAAAATGTATGCAACTCTGAAAGCTCATATATATATATATATATATATATATATATATATATATATATATACACATATATATATATATATTCTCTTTCCTTGGTCTGTGAATATTTTTGTCTTGATTTATATACTTATTTACTTAAATCTTAACTTATTTCAAAAGGGATTTGAGGAGGCTTATAAAATATGTAGAACAGCATAACATTAAAAATAAATGAATAAATAGAGAAGGGCAAAGTGAAAAACTGAGAAGAAAATGTAAAAACGAAATAAATTCTAGCACTAGATATGTAATTTCCATACAGAAATATGTTGTGTGATTTCAAACATTTCAGAAAGGTGTTTCTGAGTCTGATGTTCCTAGCATTCAACATACATAGGCAAATATGGTAAGCAGGAAAATCATAGTTCTTATTAGATAAAAGGAAATCACAGAAGAATCGCAGCTATTCTAGAATACCTATCACAGGTCCTCGTAGGGATGAAGGTGGACCTGAGCCAGGTCTACAGTAACACTTCATATGAAAAGAAGAAAGATTGTGCATTGTTTCTTCCGCATCAAGACAGGGGAAAGGCAAGATAAAAAAGGGTATTTCTTCTTACGTAGGTTAGTGGGACAGTATCTGGTACTTCTACATACTGCTGGAATCATTGTCTGATCCAATGTAGAAAAAAAAATATGAAGAAAATAAGCATTCTTTTATTGTATTCACTTATTCATTAGAAAAACAGTTATGAGCTTCTTTTATGTGGTTCAAAATATTTCACAAGTAATATTTTTCTATGGATCTCACTCTCCCTGAAATCCAATTATCATAAGAATGTGAGGACTTTGATCAAATTTGGAAACTTGCATTTCACAATATCTAAGCTATATAGGCTGGAATAGATGACCCTCAAAACCTCTTCCAATTTACACATCCTGTGCTATTGAATGTTAAAAGAAATAGTTGGCAAAAACAAAATAAAACAAAAACACCCTGGGTACACAGAACAAAGAAGTGTGTCTTAAGGGTGGAAGTGCATTCAGTGTCCTTGGGCAGAATCATAGTTTGCACAGTATAGACAAAGCAAAATGGCCAAGTTCATCCTGTTGCCGAATCTAGTCCACTGTTTTTAAGCTGTCATTGCTGCAAATTTTCAGAATATTTTGCCTCAGAAACTAAAACTATGTCTCACATGACGGCCAGTGAAAAAGTCTAGGTCTTTGGAGTCAGAGAGAACTGGATGGAATTCTAGCCTTTTCATGCAGTAACTACGTGACCTTGGCAATTTGTTTAGTACGCACAGCAACAGTACATACTTCAAGTGTTGTGAAGATTAAATAACAACGGAAACGCCTAATGTTTAATACAAGGCTCATTCTCAATAAATGTTGGCTTCCTTCTGTTTATAGGAATTTTATTGTTATAAGTAACAAAGCTGATTTATAAGAGATTTGTCTAAATACATTCCTAAAACTCCTTATAAGAAGCTAGAGTAAAGTGCAAAATTAAGAATACCAGTAACAAAGGAAAACCTGTTCACAGCAAAGGCACTTCATTTTAGCTTCTGGAGCTGTAGTCCGTGTTAGTTCATCGAACAGTTTCCTGAATAAAATATATGCCGTGGAGACATTTTGACCTGAGCGATATCACTTTCAGCAGAACAAAGATGTTTATGTGCTGTATAGTATTTTGGCATTTGATGCTGGGAGCAAAGTTTAAAAGTTCTGAATATACATGAATATCCTAACTTCATTTCGCAGCATCTCTTTAGAAAAGGTGAACTTGATACGCTTTTAAATTTTATGCCACTGGGTGTAGTTAAGATGGCATGCCTGAATGGAACACATTTAAAATCAACTCCCTGGAGTGAAAAAGCTGGGCTGAATGATCCTCCTCCTTCTCCTCCTCCTTTTTCTCTTTCTTGACTGACAAAAAAATATTTGTCAATGAAAAACACTTTAAGGAGATTCTTGATAAAAGGAAATCATTTTTAAAAAGAAAACTTAGTAAACAAAAATTTAAAATTTTAAGGAGAAAAATAACCCGATTAAATAAGTGAAAGCAATGTTTTACTAACAATGGTGAAATTATAAAAAAGAAAAACATTTAAAAATGATAAAAAATATTTAAAACAAAAAAGAAGGAAGGAAGGAAGAAAAATGAGTGAAAAGCAAGAGGGAAAGGAGGTAGGGAGCATGAATGGGAGGATTCAGAAAACCAGCTTGAAAGAGGGACGAATGCGGTATTCTTCTGGATTTGATGTACAAGGAAAGCAAAAGCTGTGTCAAGTCATGGAAAGTGAAATAGCCTTTCTGGCCACAACTGTAGCAAATGCTGCAGGTTGGTGAACAGTGTGACACTGTAGAGAAAGTTTCAAACATAAGTGACCTAAATCTCTATGGTTTCTGAATTGCAGTGCAATGAAGTTCATACAATTGTTGTTCAAAGTGTAAAGAGACAATGTGAGGACTTACCATCAAAATAAGTTTTTAGAGTATAAAAAGTATCCCTTTTCTTATACCAGGAAATCAGTCCAACCTCATCTTATTTATACCCAGTGGAATGACTACACCCTTCATTTCCAAGCCCCTTTCAGTTTGGTCTCTAATGTAAATCCTCCACTCAGTTCAAACCTTTGGTATATGGCTTAAAACTTCTGTCATCTAGCAATGCCCACTCCCAAAGCAAGAAGCCCTCACAGCCCCTCTAATAGCCTGCAAGCACATTCAGAACTCCTTGTCATCTCAAAAAGACTATCTTTGGTCATCTGTGATTTGTAGAGAAATGCTTTGTCTGAGATGCTCAGTCCCTGACCCCCTTCCTTCTTAGATATCCAGCAAACTCCTCATTCATCAGCACCTTACTCTACCTGCATTTCTTCTGAAAAGCCCTCCTTAATTGTTCAGGAAAATGCACCTCTTCCTCTTTCGAATACCCCTAGAGCTTTGCTTAATACCTGTGATTTTGAACAAATGGAATGGTAAATAGATGAAAAAATAAAGCAAGGGAGGAAGCCTGTCTTTTGTGAGATCAGAACATTGGCCCTGTTTTGGTAGTAAAAAACAACTTTATTAGAAGTTTTAATAAGAATATAAACATAGCAAACCCAAGTTTTTACTTTCTCTATTTCTGGTTTGGAAGTGACATGAACTAAAATGAGAAACAAACCTTGAATGTAACTGACTGCTCCAACAATGCATGAACCTGGACACACATCTGCCATGTGAGTCCTGACCCTGTACATCTCTCCAGCAGGTTCTAGAAAAACAAATGATATCCTAAAAGCAGACCACAAGCTAGGATCTTCATCTCTTGATGTTGGTCAAACACTTTCCAACATACACTTCTTTAGGATTGAAGGTATGAAGGCAGTGGGACTGCCTGGGAACAGTCTCCCTGGTGAGTGTCTATGTGAACAGTATAAAAAGCCCACAAAATGAGGGGATATGTCATCATGGCTTTTGGAAGAAAGAACATGAGTAATTCTGTACTTTTGAAGATTGCTATCTCTTTTTTGGCCTATTGTGCATGTACATTTTAAACATTTTTAAGTTATCCAAAACTATTAATATAATGTATGTAAAATCCAAACCTCAGATTAAGTCTTTGGGAGAAGAGGAGAGTCTCGTTACAAAAGCTTGCAATGGATCTTTGGTAAATTCCTGCATTGTTGTTTGCAACCTCAAGTATTCTCATGTTATTTAATATTTTTACTTCCTAGTTTCAATCCCACACAATTAGTGGGAGGATATGGAAATTAAAACTTCTAATCTTGTAACTTTGCATTTATTGACTGCCAGCTATCCCTGCAGCTGTGTTATTTTTTTTATTAGGATGAATTTTATATTCCAAATGGGTGTAGTGACAATCTCTCACCAAAACCACTGGCCTGTTTCAGCAGAGATAAGTTTATCATAGACTGCAACAGAACAATTTGAATATCTCCAACTAGTGGGTGACCCTTGCTACTTGATATATTCTGGGACAATGACTTTTACCAGGTAGAAATGTCACACCTGCCTTGGTAACTCTGCACAGTCCCCATAATCCATGAATTATGCTATTTCTGCATTACTTTTAGGGAAAATAACTTGGGAAAGAGCATATGTTTTGAAAGTTGTTAAAAAGGAAACTGTTGACATAAATATGTATAGGAGAAAATCAACATATGAAAATTTTCATGGTGAGTTTTCTCCTGAGTAAATGAAAAGGGATGTCAAACCACGCAGAATCCTTTCCCTGAACTTCTGAGAGTGATAGCAGAAACCTTTAAAAGGCACTGAATGGAGTCATATCCGGAAACGGTTGGATCTTAAAAAGGTGTAGCATCCAATTCTCTTTTTGAAATGCTTCGAAAACCTCAGCTTTCTCTCCAAGAAAATGAATATGACTTTGGCCTCCTTTGAAGTGAGGCTCTTCCATGAGTCATTTCACATTTAATGGCTGGATAAAGACCCATCCAGGTCTCCCACAGCCTTCAGGGCCTCTGCACTCAGATTTCTCCCCTAAAGCTCTCTCTGCTGGCACCTGCTCTATTTGACTCACTCTCTAATGTACTAGATGCGTGTAGCAGTTTTACATCTGCTTCAAACAATATCCTGAACTATGCTTGAACCATATTCCACCAACTACCAGATCCCTAAAGGCAGAGATGAAATCCTACTTCCTTAATATCCACCTTGCTCTCGTACCCTGTGGGGGCTTAACAAATATTGGCAGTAATTGCCCTAACAATTGAGTGACTGAACCATAAACTTCTCAGTCAGGGCAGAGACTTCTTATTCAAATTGGAAAGAACTGCTGTTTATCAAGACCCTGCTATCAGATATTATGCTTTTTTTAATCAATGCTATGTATCCCTCACAATAATGTTATTGTTTGTATCTCCATTTGGTAGCTAAAGAAATCGAAGCTCAAAAATGGTGAATTGCTTGCCTAAGAATAAGTGGCTATTTTAGCCAAGGTTTATATGACTCTAGGATTACATAAACATATGTTTATATATACATATATATGGAAAAAACAATAATTTACTGTATTTTCTTCGCATCACAGATAATAACCACATAGGCCAATGGATATGACCGCTAGGGAAGTATTTCCTGGTTCTCCTTGCAGGTGAAGGACAAATCTCTTCCTAGGTAATAAGAATCTCCATACTGGCTTTCTTACTCCCCAGCAAGTGTCGGTTCGTCAAAGTGAAGAGGGAGGGTTTCTCCTCAGTGTACTGATTCCTCACCTACACTAGTTCTCCCTTCCAGCCACCTGGGAACATGAACCTATGACGATGGACTACAGTGTGGTGATGGCTGGGGGCAGGGGGGTGTAAGGGGACTAAATGGTAATGAGAAAAAATAGAATAAAGTTTAATAAATAAATAAACAAACAAACAGACATATGCTAGAAAAAGGAAGTTCCTTTTCAGTAGTAGCTTGGCAGTGATTTTAAAGGACTGATATCAAAACATTTAAAGTGTATGATATTTTGCTTCTTGAATCAATGTATAGGCTTCTTCCTTAGACTTTCCTTTCATTGTTCCAGATAAAGGGTATTCAGCTTAACCACTCTGATTTATCCAGGGCCTTCCCTCTGCCAGGCATGGTGTTAACCAAGCACTTAGAGAAACAGATATGATAAGAAACACTCACAGACTCAAGGAACATATTAAAGGTAACTAGTGTTGGGAGTCAAGTGGGAAAAGCTAGTTATGTACACATTTAGATTCTATTTGCTGCCATAGTATTAATGCCTAGAAAGTACTGTGGGGGACCCAGGCAGGGACATCCCATTGATGATTTAAAAGAGGAGGTGGAATTTGAGCTGGATTTGGGAAAATGAGAACTTTGATAGTTGAGAATAGGGTCAGAGGATGTTGCAGGCCAAGAGAAAGCATGAACAAGGGTGAAGAGGTTGAAAAATAGTATGTATCTTCAGGGAAACTCAAGTAGTCAAGATATGGCTGGAGATAGAGCTTGGTAATTAGTGGAGTGTATTTCAGGGTGAGGAAGGGGAAATGGATTTCATGCTAAAAAGACTAGACTCTATATTATAGCCCACTATTGATGCCACGTTTAAGTAAAAATTTGGTTTGATGAGAGCTGAGCTTTAGGAATTGCAGAAATACTGGACCCTTCGAGTGAGTTTTCTCAACAGCAATATTATTGATAATTTAGGCCAAATAATAATTTTTTGTGGGTGTCTGTCCACAGCATCGTAAGACATTTAGCAGCAGCCCTGGCTTCTACCTACTAGATTCCAGTAGTGCCTTTTTCTTGACTTGTGACAACCAAAAATTTACAACCAAGACCAGATGGCCCACTGAGTGAAAAATATTTACTGTTAGAAGTTTGCCACTGCTGCCCTATATAAAACCTTGTTCCCCTCCTTCCTCTCTTCTAGAAGCCACTGCCTTCATACTGACTTTTGGTTAGCCATGCAAACCTGTTTTTCCCAATCTTTATTACTAACCCAAGCACCAGAATTATGTTTTCCCAATCCTAAAGTCATACCCTGCCAATCTCTTGTTCCCCAAACTCTACCTCTTCCTTTCTGATTTGGATGCCCTTTATTCCTTTCTCCTAATTTCTCTGGATAGGACTTTTAGAAATGATGAGAATGGGCACTCTTGCCTTGTTCCCAATCTTAGAGACTACTTAAATGAAACAATCCATACTAATGTGAGTGGCTGGTTGGTTAAGCATGCAACATGTAGTTCTCTTCTTATTTATGAAAGAACATACATTTATTACAAAGATTTTGAATAGCAGTACAACACAAAACTAAGTCATTCACATCAGCTGAAGTCCTATATTATTTCAAGTGCTTCACACTAACTAAACATTGATTCTTTCCAGCACCCCTCGGAGGTAGGCACAATTATTATCCTTATTTTTACAGAGGAGAAAACGGAGGCACAGAGAGAATAGCTTGCTTGTGGTTAAAAAGCTGGGACTGGGCATAGCTCAATTGAAACTCAAGCAGTCTGGCTCTAAAAGCCATGCGTGGGTTTAACTGCTATGCACAATGCCCCTCATAATATGGTAGCTAGGAACACGGATTGTGAAATCAGATAACATTTTCCTTCTCTGGGTGCGCCTTTGCGGAAGTCACTAAATCTCCATTATCTTCACTTTCTCCACCTATTAAATCACAATAATGGATGTGCCTGATTTATAGGGTCCTTATGTGTGGTAAAGGGATTAACACCTGTAAAAGGCTAAATGTGCTGTCTAGTAGGTGGAAAGAACATCCTTAATTAGTGTTTGCTTTTAGTCTCATAGTTTTAACTTTGCCAAAGATGCCATTGTAGGCAAAGTGGAAGGGCAATATGCAGTCTTCCGTGATGTTCTTCAGATTCCTCCGCATTAGAAAATCGATTCTTCTCATTCAGGAAACCAAGGCTGAATGTGTGCACATGCCACCGCCTGATACAGAAAATAGAAAGGGATCCTCCAGTTCTGCTCTTTGCTGCATCTGTGGTTCTGAGGATAATCACACTCTTTTGGGGTTTTGGATCTATATATACAGCCACAGACATGCAGGCATATATTTTTAGATGACTCTGAAAATGGAGCACCCGTATTTTAAAAAATAACCTTGTGCAAGGTGAAAGCTGGAATCAATGCACGTGTGTGTCTGTGTAGGGGAAACCACCAACCCTGCCTTCCTCCTTGTCCTCACTGACAGCCAAGTCTTGCTCTGCTAGCCCTGATGTCAGAGAATTCTTTCATTTTTTATCCCAGAATGAGGGGTATAGAACTCAAGAACTGACAAGAGATGAGTTTGCTGTTAAATACATATGTCTGACTCATGGAAATTTGTCTCCTGATGACTTCCTGAAAACTTTTAGGATATTTCACGGGCACCCTTAAGAAACCTCAAATGAAAGCAGACTTCTCAGCCTACCCCGTTCAGGCTGTGAGCTCGCCAAGTACCTCTCACAGGGTTCAGACAGGAAACAGTAAACTCCTATGCAGGTAATCAAAGGGGGGGGGCACAAACCTCCACTCCCCATTCCTGGTCCCCCAGCCCACCTGCCCCCCAAGTGCAACCAAACAGCCAGGGAAGATGTTTTCATGGCTATACTACCACCAGGGGAAACTCCATATTGATCCCTTATAGTAAAACTGTCACATACCCCTGGGGACTGAAGAGTGTAATTGGGTGACTAGTTTGGATGGGAAAGGATGGTGTTTTGTTTTATTTTTATCATCAGCACTATCTGTTCCCAGCCCCAAAGAGTCAAATTCTGAAGCTTGATGTTACACTCCAGAGAAATGTTCAACTTGATAATGATTATAGATGGACTGAGAAGAGGCCCCTGGGATTAGTGGAGAAAGACCTCACTGAAGGAAGCTTAGCTTCCCAGGATGGGGTAGAGGGAACAGTCATAAAGGAAAAAGAGACAGGAAACAATTGTTATTCCGTTGCTAAGGACCAAAGAAGGCCCTTAGGGACCAATCTTTCAATTTGCTACCTAGGAAGATTTAGGAGGGTAAGAAGATCATTTGGAAATCCTGACAATATTGAAGAGAAATTATTTTTTTGTGACTCAGCACCTTGGAGAAAGCCTTAAGCAGAGAAGAATGGGAAAGGTATTTATTTAGAAACTTCTCCAGGAATTCAGGGCACTGCCAGTGACACAAGTCTGTTATCTTCTAGCTTAAACTCAGACGTGATCAAACCCTGCTGGAAATCCACTTCGTGCTTTCCCGAGGGCAGTCACTGTAACTTCACTTCTTAAGCTGTATGCTTCTAAAGGCCTCCAATTGCCTGCTTCTGTTACTCCAGCCAGCCTTCAAGAAGGGGGGTGGAGGAGATGAAGGGAACAGATTGACTGTGAAGCATTCCAAAGAGAAGAGATTTGGCAGTAATCCCACTTCAAAACCATGTTATCAAAAACAATCTTTTGCCTTTCACCTTATTCATTGTTTTCTGATGAGCAGGAGTGGAAAGAGATCCAGGTTTGCTATCAGATTTTCCAGGAATGGAAAACCAGCTCCGGTATTAACACTGTGCCCCAACAATTTACTTAACCTCTCTGAGCCTCAGTTTTTTTATCATCTCAAAAATGGGAAGCATGCCACCATTTGAGGAGGCTTATTGTGAGAATTAAACACAATGTAAGTGCCCAGCATGCTACAAGCACTTAGAAAACAGTCTCTATTATTTCTGTTCTATCTAGTGACTCCCAAACACAAAGCTAAACTTATGTTAAGAGGATTTAACAAAAGCTTTATGAACTATTTGGGAAAATTGATTCCATGCAGGCTTGGGAATTGTTTTTAAATTCAGAAGAGAAAATGTTACTTTATCAGTCTTGGTTAAATACTATCATTGTTTCCTTTAAGAGATAAAGTAGGATTAGGCTCACATTGCATGCATATTTTATCCACAGTTGCCACATATGTGTGTTTTGCTCAGTAAGCAGCACATATGGAACAACTCTTTATGGAAAATAAGAGTGATGTCATCCTCCAAGCAATACCAGGATATGAACTCACACTCCCACAGTTGGAGCTACACAGTTACCAGTGTTCTCTGAGGAAGAGAGACTATTCTGAAGTTTCCGGACTAGGGTGCTTTGATTTTCTTCTGAGAAATCACTGGGAGGGTGTAATCTGATTTCCACAAAGAGAAATGGGTGTGTGGGGCTAGAAATAGTTTATTCGTAGGGATTCCTAAAGAACTCATTGGAAGTATTTCTCATATGTCAGAACAGAAAAGTAGAAAATAGAGCAAATGTATTCCATTGCCTTTTATGTTGAAGAAAACAGTCCTTCTGTCCTTTCAAGAGCTCCAGTCCCTGGGAATCTGCTTAGACTTGCTATTCAGTCTGCATTCTTCTGTGGCATTGCTGAACAGATTAGCTCCAAAGCAGAGTTTAGTGCTTCTCTGGTGATGTAAGTTGTTTTAAGCAAGGATTTCAGGATGGAATAGATGAAAGAAAGTCAGATACTTGGGCACGTTCTCTCCTTGAGGAAATCTATTTGTTTGTTTTTTCTTTCCTTAGAACAAATAATGAAAAAAAGCTTATTCATGAAACTGTATTGGGATGGCTTAAATTCCATTCTTTGTAAGGAGGTACAATGCCCTTCATTAACATTGATCTCCCTATAGAAAGAACCTGCTTCGTTGCTTGGAATTCAGTCTTCAGTCTATTAAGAACTAATCCCCCATAAGCTTGTAGGAATTGCTACCCCGGGCCACACTGAGAGGCCTGCCTGATATAGTTGGAGAGATTGACTGGTGGTCCCATGATTGATTTCATCCAGAAGGTAGGTTTGATGAAGCAGAGATTTTGAAAAGCATTTGAATTGGAATGCATTTAACTTGGGGCCTGCACTCTCCTTTTCTCCTCAGACACTAGCGCTCTCATATAAAACTACCACTGATTTTGTTATAATGTAAAAGAACTTGCCCACTTTCCAGAGGTATTTGAGTTTGAGACCCTGGAACTGAAAGGGGCATCGAACAATATTTAAGCAAGACGTGAATTCTCATTCAAAGCCCCACCTAATCCCAACTGCCATCAAGGTACACACGGACAAGTCGTATATCACTTTCAGTCTCTGCTTCTCCACTATAGGTTTCCTACTACCCTGCTTGATACAGGGTGCAGCCAAGAGGGGGGCCCCCAAAAGGGATTTGGAATGGGGCCCAGAGCTCAAGGTGTCTAGGAAATATTAGAGAGACATATAAGATGTCCTCACCCCTTCCCCCACAGGTGTGAGTTGGGGGAAGGGACACATGGAGCAGGGCATGCAGGGCTGTTTTGTACAGCCACAGCCTTGTAGCTAATCCATGGCATGGTCATTTAACATATCTATGGCCTTTGGCGGGTCACTTGGATGTGTTAAATACCTGTGGCCATGCTTGGAGCCAGGGGGATGGAAGACACTTCCCCCAAGATGTAAGTGGGGTCAGGTCCCCCGAGTTACAGCACCTGCGTGGGAGCTGGAAGAAGATTGGCTCCAGGATATTGGTCCCTGTCTGCCCAGACTCACGATGGCAGCCCAGTAAACTTGGGATAATACAGGGATGCTGGCAGGTGTAACTGACTGTAGGAGGAGTCGGAAATGGGGGTACAGAGGAAGATTGGTGCAGGGATTTAAACCCAGACACAGCAGCCATAAGCGGGGAACCATGCAGTCTTATGGAGAGTACAGATCCCCTTGCAGCTTTGCAAGGGGGAACTATGCGGTCTTAGCGAGAGTGAGGGCCCCCCCGCCTCACAGCTTTGGTGAAAAGGGAACCGCAAGGTTTTGCCAGAGTGAGGACCCCCTCACAGCTCTGGTGGAAGAAAAGGACCACGCGGTTGTGACGGTGTTAAAAAGGGAACCACGAGGTTTTGCCAGAGTGCACACCCCTGCAGCTCTGGTGAAGGAAAGAAGAGACTTTGCCTGGAAAAATGGGTACAAAGAACTCTTGCCAGTAGACCATGAGAAAGTGCCACATGGCTTTGGATTAATTGGATATCCTGCCTGGACGGCAACATGGCTGATGGTGCCAGCGGCCTGGAAACACGGACCTGTGCTCTTTCCCCTAAGTTAACGGTACCCTGAATTAGGGCAGGGGGGAGACAGGAGCTGCTGAGTGCATCTGTGGGTATCTTAAAGGACTTTGATATTTTAATGAAGAAGTTAGGTCACTACTTTAAGTCTGTATCGCCTTAAATAAACATTTCCTTTCCTTTTCACAAATCTCTGGCATTGAGAGATATCTTTCCAATTGGCAGCGGACACACGAGCCCAGTAGGTGGTCTGGACAGTATTAGTACACCATCCTCTGGAGTCCGGGCCCCTGTATGTGTATGTGACTGTTCTGTTACATACTCTCTGTCTTCACTATGGAGTCCAGGCTCAACAGTCCCTATCTAGACACTCAGGTTCATTGCAGAGCAGAAAAATAACGAGGCAGAACCAACAGATGCTCTTAAAACTTCTGCTCAGAAGTAACACATGCCACTGCCAATTAGATTTCATTGGCCAAAATGTAGGGGAGGAAAAAACATTCCTCTATTTTTCTAGGTTCTTTCAGTTGGTCTAACAACAAAATAAATGTGAGACAGGTTAATAAGAGAAAATGGCCAAATTTAATTGCAGATGTACTTATGGGAACCCTGCATATGGGAGAGAGAAACTCCATAGACCCAGAAGGTTCAGAGACAGAAAGGGAGAAGGGAGGTGTACATGGCTTTCTGAGCTGAGAATGAGGTAAAGCGCCCTGGAGAGAAAGGTCCTTTGCAGGATGACAAGAAGAGCAGATGTCCAATAATGAGAAGTTTGCTGTGCCTTTTAGATAGGACATAAAATGTTGTTTCTAATAGTTCTCGTTATGGGAAAGGCCTCTCATTTAAAGTCTTTCAGTGGGAGGTAGAAGTTTCTCATGAGCCTCCAGGGTCTTGGTCACCTTCAGTTCAAAATAGTTCACGTGCCAAAGTGGCACATCTTGGGGAGGCTTGTTCCCAACCCCTTTAAGAATAAGTCACTTGTATGAGCCTCTTTCCTAAGAGAGAGAAAATATCATGTTTCCACTAGGAAGGGCAGTAAGTGTTTTGAACAATATGTAATTCATCTAGTCAACACAAAATTTTGTGAGCTTAGCAGAATGTAAGTGGTGTGATAAAGAAGGAATCAGTTTTCCCTCAATTAGAAAGTGAAGAACATGTAAGAAAATGGTAAGGAATATAAATATTCTGCTGTTTTTGCATGCCCGATTTCATTTCTCCTTTCATCTGATAAAATAGCCTCCTTTTCCACTGGAAATCTCTTCCTCTTCCTCTTTTGCAGCTCTGGTGTGAGTGCCGCTCCATACATCCTTTCTCTGCCGGCCAGAGTCAGGGCGGAGGACTCGTGGGAGTCAGTCAAACTGTTATCTTGGACATTTGTGGTAGACATAAAGATGCGCCACCCGGATCCCCTTTCAAGAAGTACCTGCATTTCAGCTATGGGCAGTGATGTCAACACACAAATTCCAGTTCTCAGCTTCTTCAGGGTTTACCATCATGGCAGGGAGCTTCCGTGCCCTAGGTTCGGCCCTTCCCAGGGCAGCCCATATATTGAGCAAGGTGGAGTTACAAAGACATGGATATTTCTGTTCAGCTAGAGGGATGGTGATGGGCAGTGCTTGCTCCAGAGTTCCCTCTGGGTTGGCGGAGGTTTTGTTGGATCTGCATTGCTGATCAGGATTTTTTTTTCTGTCTAATTCTGTTTATCCCCCTTTTCTTAATAGGTATTGATTATTTTTTTAAACTTTTGTTGTTGTTGTTCAATTACAGTTGTCCCCATTTTCCCCCCATCACTCTCCCTTTGCTCTACCAACCCCCACCTCTCTCATTCAGTCCTACCCCTGTTATCTTCATCCGTGGGTCTTTTATACATGTTCCTTGACTACCCTCCCCTTGCCTTCCCCTGCTACTCCCCTTCTGTTCCCCTCTGGTTTACTGTCAGTTTGTTCTTTATTGCCACGTCTCTGGTTATATTTTGCTTGCTTGTTTGTTTTGTTGATTAGGTTTCACTTTTAGGTGAGATCATATGGTGTTTGTTTTTCACTGCCTGGCTTATTTCACTTAGCATAATGATCTCTAGTTCCATCCATGCTGTCACAAAGGGCAGGACTTCCTTCTTTCATTCTGCTGTGTAATATTCATTGTGTAAATGTGCCATGGTTTTGTGATCCACTCATTTACTAATGGGCACTTAGGCTGTTTCCAGCACTTGGCTATAGGAAGTTGCACTGCTATGCACACTGGGGTGCATAGGTTCTTTTGAATTGGTGATTCAGGGTTCTTAGGGTATATTCCCAACAGTGTAATTGCTGGGTCATAAGGCAGTTCCATTTTTAGTTTTCTGAGAAAATTCCATACTGTTCTCCACAGTGGCTGCACCAGTCTGCATTCCCACCAACAGTGCACTAGAGGTCCCTTTTCTCCACATCCTCTCCAGCACTTGTTTGTTGATTTGTTTGTGATGGCCATTCTGACAGGTGTGAGGTGGTATCTCATTGTGGTTTTAATTTGCATCTCTCTGATGGCTAGTGATGCTGAGCGTCCTTTCATATGTCTCTGTTCCCTCTGTATGTCCTCCTTGGAGAAGTGTCTGTTCAGGTCCTTTGCCATTTTTTTCATTGGATTAACAGGTATTGATTTTTAATAGATACCTTGTGACCCAACTCTCAGTATGTGTTCCTGGAGAGCCCAAGCTATAACTGTTGCTGTAGCAGGAAAATAGAGACAGTAAGAAAGTAATGCATTGGTGATTCAATGCCAGGAATGGAATGTATTTCTAGCATGAACAGTTGTTGGCCAGAGCCAGTCCTATGGTAGCATAGGATTGGAGATGGAATTTTTGGAGAGCATCACTCCGTCTGGCACTGTGTAAAGCTTCTGTCCTATTGGCTATCATATACTTTCTTGATGTATTTTTTTTAATTAAGTTAGCCAGAGTTAGAGTTTTTACTCACAAGCAAACAATTCTTTCTGACATAGGAAGACATAGCATAAACTCCTCTTTTAATAAAGCTAAATGAGAAGGGAAGATAAGGGATTGAACAGTAATGGAGTTAGAGAAGATGTTATTATCTTTATAGGGTGGGAGAAATACTAGTTTTATTGGCTGTGATGAAACATTCATGATAGTAGATGTTATGGGTTGCATTGTGTACCCCAATTATTTTTATGTCATCCTAACCCCAAGGATCTCAGCATGTGGCCTTATTTGGAAATAAAATTGTTGTAGATGTAATTAGTTAAGATGAAGTCCTTAGCTAATTCATTAGGTGGGTTCCTGCTCCTTATAAAAAGGGGAAATCGGATGCAGAAAAACACACAAGGGGATCATGACATAGGCAGAGATGGGGGTAATGTGGCAGAAGTCAAGGACTGCTAATGATTGGCAGCAAACCACCAGTGACTAGGGCAGATGCATGGGACAGACTCCCTCACAGCCCTCAGCAGAAACCATCCTGCTAACTCCTTGATCTTGGATTTCTGGCCTCCAGATCTGTGAGACAATACGTTTTTATTGTTTTAATCATGTACCTGTTTGTGGTACTTTGTTATCCCATCCCATGAAAACCAATGCAGTGGCACTGGTAAATACACAGGGTAGTAAGAGAGATGTTTGATGGAGCAAAGTCTTGGAGCAAGTGGAAAGAGTTAACAAATAATAAACAACAAAGAAAATAAGACTATCTCATCCTCTGATATTCTGGTGAAGAAAGAAAGAACATAAAGGCTGAGGTGAGTAAGTGGGCTTAGGGGAGACATTAAAAACAGGAGTAAACCATTTTAGGCCAATAGTTTAAAGTCTGCTAGATATCTTTAAAAGTGTGAGGACTCCTGAAAGCATCCCTATTTCTATAAATAACCTGTCATGGTATAAGTTGATTGATAAACATTTTTAAATGTTCTATTCTATTATATGATACTCCTTTTAAATTGGATGTAATTTGGTGTTAGTGATGAAAAGCAAGGGCTCTGGACCTAGAATATTTGAATTGAATCTGGCATCACAATTCCCTGTTGTGGCATTGGTTAAGTTACTTAAACATTCTATCACTAACGTGTCTCATTTATAAGACACAGATTACCGTGAGGATGAAAGCCAATACTAAAGAGGAATACAGCGGTCTCTTTCTTCGTCTATAGGGAAAATTGGATTGAACATATAAGATGGTTATAAGGGTTAAATTACATAATCTGAAACATATAAATCACATTAATATTTAATAAGTGCTCTACAAATTTAAGTTATTCCTACTATTATTATATCCTCAAATATACCACTATTATAAACTCCTACAAAATGAAATACTTTTACTTACTACCAATATCCTTCTATTAAGGAAGCTGGAAAGTAATAAAAATATATTTCAAGAAAGGTATTTCTATATTCTCAGAATTCTCTGAGTTTCAGGTGTTCAGTCTTGATTTCTTTCCAGGCCTCGTCTTTTCTACATTTGAAATAATGAAGAATTGGTTTACCTAAAGAAGCTTACCATATCTAAATGATCATTTTAGTTTCTTTGCCCTGAAGTTTTTCTAGCTTCTCTTTTGCTATCTGATTATTTGTTTGCCTGTTATATATTGTATGTAAGTATCCTGCTCCTATAAGTCAGTAGTGAAATTTGCTAACATTCTGCCCAACTTCCTGAATAATTTGCCTTTATAACAGTTTGCTATTTAATAGTCACACCATCTTAACTCTTTAAGATGTCATTTTGTATTTGTTAAAAAGAGATTTCTCTCATTGTGAACAACCTCAAAGACAGCTGTTTCTTTGGGGCATGGCATACCCAGGTGAGTCACTGTCACGAGACACTGACATTAATAAATTTCATTCCTTTGCACTAGGCTATCCCTTCAGCAAAACATAACCTCTGCAAAAGTGACATTGATAAGACTATCAACCTCCTGCTAAACCTAGAATTTGTTGCTTTCAGATTCAGTGCAGACCCACAGTCCTGGTGTTGCACACAGTGCATAATAGGTGCTTAGTAAACATTTACCGGAAGAATCATGAGCCTGTGATGCCATGAGGCAGTTGGCAGGTTTGCAAAACAAGCCTTAGTTACCAAAATGGCCTGAAATTGCTTCTGCCTACATATTTTAAAAACATGTTATAAAGTTCAACATATAAGGAAATTGATAGGTTTTTAAGATGCATGTAATATTTATCATTGTATTCTCTGTAAATGTCTTTAACATTAGTAATGTTGTATTTTTTCCGTATATAAACAATATGCAGACTCCTATTTCCATTTAAATTTTAACACATTGTGGTAGACCATTTATTTTATAATGCCTCATTAGACATGCTTGAAATAAATATACATGCATTAAAGAAAAGTGAGGAAAATATGAACAATAGGTAACTCCAACAAAAAGAATATCTAGAATGGACAGTCTAAAACTAAAAAATACAATACCATGAACTAAAAACTCTTTATTTCTAACAGCAGAAAAGAGGGTTAGTGAATATATAGACAGATCAGTAGAAATTATTCCAACTGGAGAGAAAAGAATGAATAAAATGGAATGGATAATAATAGAATTATGGGAGACTGTAAATAGTCTAACATGCATATATAAAATTGGAATTTCAGAAGAAAAGGAGAGAGAAGAAAGAAGTAGTATTGGAAGGATATTGATGAATAAGTGTACAAAATTGATAAAAGATAACTTTGAGATTCAAGAAGATAATGAACTCAAAGCAAGACACACACAAAGAAAAATCATGCATTGACACATATTTTAATTTTTGAAGACCAAATATAAAGAGAGAATTTTCAAAGTAACCATAAAAAGACACATTGTCTTCAACTGTCAGAAAACTTTTTAATAGAAACTATGAAAACCAGAAGAAACTGAAATAGAATCTTCAAAGTACTGTAATGAAAGAAAAAATACTATGTAGATTTTCATACACCTTTTTTAATATTCTGCAAAAATGAAGGTGGAATAAAAATTTTTACAGACAAGTTTCAGAGAACTTGTTGCCTGCAGGTCCACACTATAAAAATACTACAGAAAGCCTTTCTCACATCGAAGGGAAATGGCCTCATATAAAAACATAAAATTTCAGAAAGAAATGAAAACATTAGAAGAGGTGAATATATGGACAAGTGTAAAATATTACAGAGTTTTTAAGTCAACAACAATAATAATGCACTGTAGATGTTATAACTGTGGAAATAAAATAAAGACAACAGTATAGGGAGTAAATTAATTAAATTGTTGTTAGGGTGTTGCACGATTCAGGAATTGGAAGAGTGCTAATGTAAGATTGGTTGCAACAAGTTAAAAATAGGTATTATAATCAAAGTAAATGACAAATACAGATAACATAGAATGTAAAAATAAAAAGTGAATAAAGGAAAGAAAACTGAATACTAATATTTCTTGATTAATTCAAAGACAGTTGGAAATGGGAGACCAAGTAAACGACAGCGTGGACAACTGAAAAGCAGACATGAAAGTTGCAGACTTGACTTGATCTTTACCAATAATTACATGCAATGTAAATTGTCTCATCATCCAGTTGAAAGACAAATTTGTCAGATTAAGAAAATAAATATACGAACCAAAACCCAAGTATATGCTGTTTAGGAGAAACACATTTGTCTTCTAGGAATACAGATTAATTGTATAATAATAATAATGATGATGATAATAATGTTATAGTATGCAAACACTACCAAAAGAAAATTGGTACAAGTATATTAATAGAAAAATAGACATTGATGGAAACATTAAAGAAAGAACTAGGAATCTTTCATAAAGGTAAAAGATTGTCAGTAAGAAGTCATTCTAAACCCAAATAGATACACATCCATAAACATAGTTTCAAGATTTTTTATATACATATGCATATATATATATATACACACACACACACTGGCAGAATTAATAGGAAAAAAGGACAACATATCTATTATAGTTACAAATTATAAAATACCAATAAATTTTTAAAGCACATCAGAAATCTAATAGAATATAAAATTTATTTTAAAAACCATATTAACTAATTTGAACTAATTGACATTTACTCTAAAAATTATATCAGAATAAACAACACAATAGAGTGTTTTCAAATGTATTTGGAGTGGCATTGGGCAAAAAACAGACATTATACTAAGCAAAAAGCAAGTCTCCGTAAATTTCAAGAATTGAATTTATACAGGAGATGTTATCTGGCCTCAATAGGATTAATGTTAAGTGTATGATTGTCTAACCACTGTGCTGTACACCCAAAACTGACACAAAATAATATTGAGTGTAAACTGTAATAGAAAGTAATTAATTAATTAACCTGAAAGAAAAAGACATAACAATATAACCAGAAAATTACCAGATCTCTGAAGAGCACTCCATGTTAAAGAAATTGCATCTTGAGTTAAAACTGTTCCCTCAAACAAGCAAACGAACTTACTAAAGTGGAAGAGAGCAACTTCAGAACCAAATTATTTCATTGCCATGTTCTTATAACCATTTGCAAGAAAAATTAATACCAGTCGTACACAAATTCTTTCAGAGTAGAGAGCAGGAACACTTCCCAATTCATATTATGAATGCAGCATAAATCCTGCCACCAAAACCAGAAAAGGACATTTAAAAATATATATAAACCTGTGTTTCTTATATATTCAAAATTCTAAACAAAATATTAGCAGGTCAAATTTAGAAATACAGTAAAAATATATGTTATACCATGGCCAAGTGGTATTTATTCTGGGATTATAATGTGAACTATCTTTTAACCAAGAATATACCCTATTTTCTGGACCATAAGATGCACCCTCTCCCCCAAATTCAAGAGGAATAATGATTGTTAATGCTGCTGAGTTCTGTTTACATTTACATTGGTAAAATATTATGTTATTTATGTTATTAAATATTTTACCACATATTTTGCTTCAAAATTTTTTCCCTATTTTCCTTTAAAACCTATGTGCATCTTATGGTCTGAAAAATACAGTATATTTATTTTAAGCATGACTAATGAGGATTATCTAATTAATCAAGATAATTAGTCATATTTTCAATATAGAGGATAAAAATGTGATATAATTACACACAAAACATGTATTTCATAAGCATTGACACTCACCAAGGAAAAAATATATTCTCAGAAACTAGGAATATGAAAGAATGAGTAAAATGGGGAAGTATGCTGGGCCAAGCCAAGCTCCTGAGTTTGCATTATGTTTCACCCACTTACTAACTGTGCCTTGTGCAAATGACGTGACCTTTCTCCTAGTTTTCTCATCTGAAAAATTAATAATAATAATAACAATAACAATATGTTTCTCAAAATTAAATAAACATATGCAAAATATTTACCAGAATGCTTGGTCCATAATAAATATACCATAGGTAATAGCTATTATAATTAATGAGATTGTTTCTATACTATTAGCATTTAGTATATTACCTAGAACATCGTAGATGCTAAATGAGTGTTTTATAAATGAATGAATGATGAGTGAATGAATGAGCCTGTGTGCACACAGCACCTATGAAGTGTGCAGCATACTGATAGGTGCAGAGAGGACTATAAGATTCAACTCCATCTCCAGTCCAACTCATTCTTATCACTCCAACTCATTCTTATCACTCCAACTCATTCTTATCACTCCTTCTGAATGCTTCAGACAACAGTATTTGAGGGCTTCTGAAGTAAAAGAACGATCTCTGTCCAGAGTGGACTTCCATCTGCATAGTTGTGAGAAGACAGGGAGAGATGCTTGCAGTCTTCTAGCACAGGAGCAAGATGATCAAGAGGAGGAAGAAAGGCCTGGAGGGTGACTGTGAGTGTGTGTGTAGGGAAGAGAGAGAGAGAGAGAGATTGAGAGAGAGATTGAGATTGAGAAGCCAGGAAATTGGGGTTAATTCTCTCTGTGTGGCATTGGGCAAAGTCATTTAACACTATCATTTACTCATTCATGCTGGCATTATTTATGCTCTATTTGTTCACAATAGATGGTGATGTCCTTAAGGAAGAATTCATGTCTCATCCGTCTTTTGTGGCCTGTGTTTCCCATGGCAATAGTGCATAGCTGCCTTTGGTAAGAGTTTTTCAAAGGAAACTTAACTTAAAGACTCCAGTCTTTATTTCTGAAGAATGCCTGTCTGGCTCATCTTTAGGGATTATATTATGTGAGAGAGTACACACTGAAGACCTTTAAACATTCCAGGGGCTATGGAAATGTGTGCTGTCACGGGTAGTTTTCTACAAAAAAAAGCAAGCAAGTATGTATATAAAACACTTTACAGTTTACAAAGCATTTTTCAGGTCCAGTGCTTAATTTAATCTTAGCTGACGCCTGTACTTATTGGAAGGGATTATTATGGCAGTTTCTCAGAAGTTTCGGTTTAAATCAACATTTTGGAAATAAAAATATGCTTTATATTCATTTAGGGACTTTTGTTCTCAGATGAATTTTACAGTAATTCTTGCTTCCTACAATAATCTATTTTTCTTTCATAAAGTTTGAAGGTTTGCCTACTGAAGTTTCATTTATCTGGGTCTAAGTGTGAATGAAATATATATATACATATATATATAGACAAGATATATATAAAAAATAATTTACCTCCCCTTCAGAGACACTTCAGATGTAGTACATTTTCTGGTTTAATAATTTTGAAAATAGATATATCTATATGTTGTTTTTTAGACATACTTTTTAGACCCATTTCTTATTTTTTTTATGACCCTGTTTTCCAGTCTGTTGTTCCAATTTGTGTTTTTCTCCTACATCTGCTGTAACAAATCACAAAAACTCAGTGGCTTGAAACAACACAATATCTTATAGTCTGGAGGACAGAAACCTGAAATGGGTCTCACTGGACTAAAATCATGGTTACACAGGCCTCTGTTCCTTTCTATAGTCTCCAAGGGAGAATCCTTTTTTGTGCCTTTTGAGCTCCTAGATGCTGCCCAGGTTCCTTGGCTTGTGGCCCCCTTCTGTCTTCAAAGCCACTCATGCTGTGTCTCTCTGTGCCTTTCCTCCATAGTCACATCTCCCTCTGATTCTCTTTTCTGTCTCCCTCTTCCACTTTTGTACAG
>PVKM010010128.1:0-35476 GCA_004027735.1 Carollia perspicillata | reverse complement strand
GATGAACTCCTTTAACTTGACCTTATCTGAGAAGCACTTTATCTGCCCTTCCATTCTAAATGAAAGCTTTGCTGGATAGAGCAGTTTTGGATAGGTCCTTGCCTTTCATGACTTGGAATACTTCTTTCCAGCCCCTTCTTGCCTGTAAGGTCTCTTTTGAGAAATCAGCTGACGGTCTGATTGGAACTCCTTTGTAGGTGACTGTCCCCTTATCTCTTGCTGTTTCTAGAATTCTCTCCTTCATTTTAATCTTGGCTAACATAATGATGATGTGTCTTGGTGTGTTCCTCCTTGGGTCCAGCTTCTTTGGGACTCTCTGAGCTTCCTGGACTTCCTGGAAGTTGATTTCCTTTGCCAGATTGGAGGAGTTCTCCTTTATTATTTGTTCAAGTAAGTTTTCCACTTGTTGTTCTTCCTCTTCCCCTTCTGGTACTCCAATAATTCGGATGTCAGAAGGTTTAAAGATGTCCTGGAGACATCTAGGTTCCTAAGCCTCTCCTCACTTTTTTGAATTCTTGTGTCTTCATTCTTTTCTGTTTGGTTGTTTCTTTCTTCCTTCTGGTCCACTCCATTGATTTGAGTCCATTTTCTTCCCGTCACTATTAGTTCCCTGTGCATTTTCCTTCATTTCACTTAGCATTGCGTTCATTTGTTCATCTTATTTGCGACTAAAATCAACCAATTCTGTGAGCATCCTGATCACCAGTGCTTTGAACTGTGCATCTGATAGGTTGGCTATCTCTTGGTTGCTTAATTGTATTGGCTCTGGAGCTTTGATCCATTTTGTTTGGGCCATTTTTTTTGTCTTGTTGCACCTGTTACATATGAGGGGTGGAGCCTTAGGTGTTCACCAGGGCGAGGTGTCCCATCACTGGGTTGTAACCCTGTATGTGGTGGTGGGGATCCGAGAGGGATCAATGGTGCTCATTCAGCTCTCTCTCAGATTTCAGTCCCTTCTGCTGCTTTCCCCAAGCAAACTGGGCCCTTCTGGCACTGATTCCCAGTGGGTGGATTTATGTACATTCTAGGCACTGGTGGGTCTCTCCAGCGAACTCTCCCATGCGGCTGGGAGTCACTCCCTGTGCCTCAACTCCTACATGTGTTTTCAGTCGGTGTTTTCAGGCTTTATTTCCTGGTGCTGGGGCCCTGGGTTGCGTGGTCTGTCTTGCTCCCCAGTTATCTGTGTGCGAATGTGGGACCGCCCAGTAAGCCAGGTAGCTGCCTTGTGTACTGCACCCCGCTTCACTATTGCCAGTGGCCGCCTGCGCTCTGGCGGTGCTTTTCACACCCAGTGCCTCCGCTTTTTGTGCCTGGACCCGTCTCTGCTCCACAGCCTGACTCTGCCTCGCTTACCAGTCTGGATGGATGTGTCTGTTTTATCTCCTTGGTTGTCTGACTTCCTTACAGTTAAAATTTCTGTCAGTTTTTGTTGTTATTTTGTTTCTAAATTATTATTGTTCTTATTTTGGTTGTGCGAGGATGGTGTCTACTTACACCTCCTTCTTGGCCGGAAGTCTGTTATTAAAATTATTTTGATAATTGTTACATAAATGGATTATTATATTGATCTAGAAGTATCTTTGTTCTTTTACAGAACACACCTTTGTTTCTCTTACAAGCTACAGGGTTTATTTCCATCTATGCCTTAGCCATGAAAGGATAGTTTAAATTAATTCCTTTCATCTCCCAAGAAATACATGTAAACTAGAATTTTTTAAAAAAAAATTATCTTCAGAGAGAGAGGAGGTAGGGAGAAAGAGAAGGACAGAAACATCCTGATGTGAGAGAGAAACATCAGTCAGTTGCCTCCCATACATGTCGGAACCTGCAACCGAGGCAGGTGCCCCGGCTGGGAATAAACTGGTGACCTTTCGCTTTGCAGGATGATGCCCACCCAACTGAGCCACCCTGATCTGGGTGTAAACTAAGTTTTTAACATAGTAATTGTTCTAATACAGATGTGTTTTAGTACAATTTATTTTTAAATTCATTTTTGAATGATAGTATGATAATGGAGCTCTCTTTCCTATTAGTGCTGGTTCTTCTTTTGTGTCTCAGGAATAAAGTTATGCTTCAAAAAACCTATTAAATCAATATTTTAATTCAATATTAAGATAAGTGACAAACTGTTCTTAGTTTTCTATATTGAGAAGACTATGTTGTTGTGACCAGGTTATGGAGCAGATGTTGAAATGCACAAATGTTTATGAACGAAGTAAACAGCGTATTCGACTCAGAGAAGTTGGCTACTCAGGATTGGGACTCCTTCTGAACGAAGCACCTGTTAATACTTCTCTCATTAAAAGCCTCACCAATCAGATTATAAATACAGGTATGATTTAAGGCTGATGATACTGGCAACTTTTAAGAAATGTTCTTCATTATAACGTACTTCTGTTTGACAGTTCTCAATAATTTTTTTCCTGAGGTTCTTTTTCCATCCCTCCTCAGGTTGCTTTTTAAATTATCTATTATTTGATCAATGAGGCTTTCCTTGGGTGCTGTTTCTTATTTACCTTTTCTTTTCTTCCTAGAACATAACATGGTGCCTCATTTGGTAGGCCTTTGATTAATGCTTATTGACTTAGTGATTAGTAAATAGATAATTGAAGGTCTGTTTCGAGAAAAGGACACTAGAGAAAATATATACAAAATACTCTATCTTTTTTCTTTATGGAGCTTAAATTCCTAAAAGGAAAATAAAAACTAATTTCAGATTTTTTTATAAACCTTTTTTTAGTACATAACTAAAAACTATAAAATTTAAATTAGATATTGGGAGTTCAAAAGGTAACATAAGGTCTTTGTTTTGAGTGGTTTACCATCTTGTTGATAAGACAAAGCATGTACTTAAAAAGATAACAGTATGGGAACCAAGTAGTATGGATAGTATGTTCACACAATCAAAAGAAAAGAATAATTATTTACAGTTTACTCAGAAGATGTCTAGCATTCTAAACCTATTGTCTGGTAAAATTTAAATATGTCTGTAATTTCTATTTAAAAAAACAACTGTTTCAGCATTTATATAACTATCACCAACAGTTCTTTCTTTGAGAAAAAAACTTGAGAAAGAAGAAAGCTAGAGGCATCAAACTTACTGATTTTAACCTATAATACAAAGCTATAAAAATCAAAACAGTGTGCTGTAAGTATAAACACAGACACATAGACCAATGAAACAGAATGAAGAACCCAGAAATAAGCCTATGCATATATGATTAATTAATATTTGCAAGGGATCTAATAATATGCAGTGGGGAAAAGAGTCTTGTCAGTAAATGGTGTCCAGAAAACTGATCATCCACATACAGGAGAAGGACAGTGGACCCCTCCCTACCTTCTACCACTCACAAAAATTAACCCACGTGGATTAAAGATTTAAATGTAAGACCTGAGCTATAAAACTACTAGAAGAAAACATATGGAAAATTTCCTTGACATAGGTCTTGACCGTGATATTTTGGATATGATACCAAAAGCACCAGCAAAAAAAAGTCAAAAGAAGTGGGATTATAGCACACAAGAGCTTCCGCACAACAAAAGAAACCATCAACAAAAAGGCAAACTACAGAGTGAGAGAAACTATTTACAAGTGAAAATCTGATAAAGGGTTAATATTAAAAATGTATAAAATCAAACAACAGCAAAAAAATCCAATTACAAAATGAACAAAGGTCCTGAATAGATATTTTTCCAAAGAGAATGTACAAATGGCTAACAGGTACATGAAAAAGGTGCTGAACATCCTTAATTATCAGTGAAATGCAAGTCACGACCAGGAGATATCACTTCATACCTTTTAAGATGACAATTATCAGAAAGATGAGAGAGAAGTCCTGGTAAAGATGTGAAGAAAAGGGAACCCTTGTGCACTGTTGGTGGTCATATAAATTGGTGCAACCACTGTGGTAAACAGTATGGAGATTCTTCAAAAACTTAAAAATGGAACTACCATGTAATTCAGCAGTCCTACTTCTGGGTATATATCCAAAAGAAATGAAATTACTGTCTTTAAGAGGTTCGTACTCCCATGTTCACTGCACCATTATTCACAATAGCCAAGATGCAGAAACAACCTAAGTGTCTGTTGACAGATGAATGGGTAAAGAACACATGGTCTGTATAAATATATACAGTGCAATATTAGCCATATAAAGGGAGGAAATCTTGACATTTGTGACAACATGGAAAAATCTTGAAAGCATTTTGCTAAGTGAAATAAATCAGAGGACAAATACTGTATGATCTCATTTATGTGTGAAATCTAAAAAGAAATCATTTAATAGAAACTGTAGATTCTATTAGGGCTGGTGGTTATTAGGACTGAAGGAGTGGAGAAAATGGGTGAAAGTGGCCAAAGGGTACAGACTTCTAGTGATAGATGAGTAAGTTCTGAGTATCTGCTCTACAGCATGGTGACTATGTTAACATTATTGTGTTGTGTAATTGAGAGTTACCAAGGGAGCTGGTCTTAAATGTCTTTACTACAAAAAGTAATGTTAACTATGTGAGTTGATGGATGTATTAACTAACCTTATTGTGGTAATCACTTCACATGTTATATTCCTTCAACTTATACAATGTTTTATGTTAATTATATTTTAATAAAGCTGGGAAAAAAGGGCATCTACTGTCAGTAAAAAAAAATGAAGCAATTATTTCAGCATTTATATAACTATTGCCTACAGTTCTTTCTTTGGTTATCTCTGGAATTAAATTTTAATTTTTTGTTTTTTTCCCTATCACAGATACTGCAGTTAATTTCAAAGATCTGTTATCTGTGGTATATATATCTCACAGGACATATATAAATGTCAGGGTGGTCGTCTGCAGAAAGGTTAGTAAACTTTGAAGATATACTTTAAAAATAGCAATGTCATTATACTCTGAATAACTTAGATTGAGCATTTGTACCAGACATGTGTTAATATTTATTTTATAAATAACATAATTTTATAGTTTCCTTTTTTGATATTAATTTTCATGTACCCACAGTCAGCATTTAAGTTTGTTTTTGTTACCACTACCTAGATGGGCTCCTGGAAATACATACGCCCTTTCTAGAGTCAAAAATCTATTACTAGAGAATAGTTTCTTTATTAAGAACTTTCAATGATTATGACTGTTTATAATTCATTTACTGTATTTTTGAGTTTCTGAATCTTTTGAACTTCATGGGAAGAATTTTCTATAATTTGCATATGACTATTTAACAATGATTTGCCTTCAGTGCACGCATTTAACCTTGAACTAAGTCATCAATTAGTTATCTTCTGTGATTCTTTCTGATTATGACCTTCTCTCTATTCCATTGGTAACCACAGACCTGTCTAGTATTTAATTTGCTTCTTTGCTTTTTTCTAAAAATTTTACTTCCTGATTATGTCATTATTTTTCCATCAGTAAATGTGGATATATATTTTTCTCTTTAATGGCTGCATAGTTTTTCATCTTTTGGCTATTTTAGAAGGTATTATCTGGTTTCTTGTTGATGGATATTTAGGTTTTTCCTCTTTTTTCATGTTAATAAACTTCTATTAAGAATAATTTTTTGCACATATTTTTACCTCTTTGTGTTAACACATCTGTGAGACATACTCCATGAAATGGAATTCCTGTGTCAAAGGGTATTTACAATTTACATTTTGATGGATTTTGCCATATTGTTCTTGAAGCCTTTCCTTTCAGTGTGCACTTAGGAACATTTATCAGTGCAACCTAGTGTTTATCCAAGGAAAGCTTAATCTGGAAGAAAAAAGAATTGGTATACTGCACCTATGGAGTAATGGTAGCTCACTGATTGATAGCTTTAATGAAGAAAGAAACTTCACATGTCATTGTGCCTCCTTACTTTCTATATCAGCATCAGTGTACATTAGAATTGTTAATATCGAAGTCCCTACCAACATTATTCATCTCCTGCTATAAACTTGTCAGAGTTAGAAATTCTAATAAAAGAGGTACTTTTAATTGAATTTCTGAGAATTTGTTTTTATTCCACAAAAATAGTGAAATCAGCCCTGGCTGATGTTACTCAGTGGATTGAGCACTGGCCTGCAAACTGAAAGGTTGTCAGTTCAGTTCCCTGTCAGGGCACGGGACTGGGTTGCAGGCCAGGTCCCCAATTGGGGGTATCTCCCTCTCTTTCTCCCTGCCTTCCTTTTTCAAAAAATAAATTAATTAATTAATTAAAAAATTTAAAAAAAATCAGTTGGATATTGGAGGTCATACACATTACTATGTCAGTGTCTACTCTTCAATTTTAATTTCTCATTCTAGCTAAATAGCAGCTTCCATTTTATTGGAATTAGTTTTTTTTGGAATTAAAATTTTACTTTTGGTGTTTTTTTTTTATATACAATATAGAGTGAATGAAAAAAATGTTTTATAAAAACAACCATTAATTTTGCTAGGAAAAACATGAGGTGGGAAAACATTATTCTTGGGTCACTTAGCACTTAAATTCTGTCAAAGTGTCTCGTGTGTCCTTTCTGCTCGCCTGACCCTAGTACCAGACCTGTGCCTGCCACATAGTAGATGTTCAGCATTAGCTAAACAAATGAAATGGGCTCATGGGAAGTCTTTAGTTAAGAGGATATAACTTTATTATGTTTGAAATATACCTTCATTCTATTTATATTTTCTCTCTGACCAAATTAAATTAATAACATGAGGGTGTTGACATGTGGAGGATTGTTAATCTTTTTTCTTTTCTCTCAGCAAATTTTTTAGTATATCCCCATTCCATAATGAAATAAGTGGATTAGTTACAAACATAATGTCTGCCCTCCAAATAGTTTCTAATCTAGTTATAAACATAATTTTTTGAAGGTATACCTTCTGAAAGTTTCTCATTAAGTCACTTCCTCATCAAAATAACTGAAAAGAAATTGTTTTTGATGTAAAGTACTGTATATGTTTTGACAAACTTTGTGTTCTTAATATCTTTGCAGATACTACAGATTCTACAGTCCCAGCCAGATGCAGCACATCAAATATCTCAGCAAGTGGGTTGGCAAGACACTTTAGTTAGGCTTTTTTTTAAAGCAAATTTTGAAAATGGAAGTACTCTTCATAAGCACAGTAGGGCTATTTTAATGAAAGACAATGATAAAAATATATCATCTGAAGATATTAAGAGGAATTTTGATGAAAAGACAGATGATGAAAAAATCAACTCTTTTGCCTCAGCTGATATGCCTTCAGATCCCTGGAGTTTGGAGGATAGACACTCTCTAGATTCAAACACACCATTATTTCAAGAAGATAGCTCTGTGGGAGAATTGTCTTTCAAATCAGAGAATCAGGAAGAATTCTGGCATAATAACCCTTCACATTTAAGTTTAGATCTCAGTGGAATTGATACATGTGAACTGAGCGACAGTGGAAGTCAAATGCCAGATAGCTTACCCAGCACGCCATCCCCAATAGAGTCTACTAAGTCATTTTCTGTGCAGTCCGACAAAGAAAGCAGCATCACAAATGACATGGGCTTTAGTGATGACTTCTCGTTACTTGAAAGCCAAGAGGTAAAATACCTTATTTGTCCAAATGCTGATTTTATTTATATGTGTCTGTTGTATGCTTCTAATTCTTAGAAATGTGTAATTGTTAACAATTTCATTTTATTTCTAAGTCTCATGATCTGAGATATTAAATGCTTATGTCATTAAATTATGCATGTTTTGACAACAAAGCCAGTGTATTATTCATCCTTGTATCTCTAGGACTTACTAGTAAAGTTCCAGGTTCATCTAGACACTTTAATAATAGTATGTTACAGGACCACAGTCAGTATATGTGATGGATCTTATGTGCTTTAATTAACATCCCTTCCCTCCAGTAATTTGACATTACTTTATATTTTTATAGAGATGTGAGGAGGAGCTTCTTCAATTACTGACAAATATTTTGAACTATGTAATGTGTAAAGGACTAGAAAAGTCTGATGAAGATACTTGGATTGAACGGGGACAAGTGTTTGCAGCACTAACTAAATCAGGAATATCCAGTGAGCTACTTCGACCATCAGATGAAATAAAACTAATGTAAGTATTTGGTTGGTGACTTCCCTCTCTCGTTGGAGTGTGCAGGAACATAAAGTATTTTATTGAACATTCATCCAGCATGGCTGTAGAGAAAAGGGGAAACTTTGTTTTCAGCTCCTTTTCTGTCACCATTCTCTTGGGATCTAGAGAGAAGTCCAAAAACTAGCTCCGAAGTGAAGAGATTTAAATCTTAAATTAATTTGGGTTTTAAGTCATTAGATATTCCTTGTTGCTTAAATTGTTTTCTGCAGTATCTAAGTGCTTGGTGCTTGTGTTCTATGGTCTTGTCCAAATTTGGGTGTTTCCATGTTAAGGGAAGGTAATAGTGTTTTCATGAGAATTACTTCTCTAAAGCATTGAGTTCCCTGTTTATGATAGAATGCAAACAGTAGCACACTAGGGGAAAATTACTTCTTTATTTTCCACAGAGCTTGACCCACAGTAAGGCATAATAAGGCTTTCTTTTCTAACTTTTCCAATTTCAGCTTTAAAGAAACTTTTAAATATTTCACGGATACTTGAATGTGAATTATTTTCATGGCTTTTTAATAGTCAGGTCAACAGGTAACTTTTACTTTGCAGTTTAGTGTTAAGTGTATTAAAAATAGGTATTCCAAAGATTAAAAAGTTGCTTCATTGTTATTAAATTCTTTCCAAGTGTTTTATGATGCCTTCCAGAGATGGTGTTTCTCTGGAGATATTACTAAATAATAGCTGGGCTTTTTAATACTCTATTTTTTTAAGTTTAAAAAGGTTTTAAGAGAACTTTATTTTACACTTAGTTTGCTGCAGAAGATGTTAGAATGGGCAGTCGCAGAAAATAGAGAAGCAAAAGCTAATCCAGTAACTGCTGAAAATGCCTTTCGACTCATGCTGATCATACAGGACTTTCTGCAGTCAGAGGGACTAGCTAATTCAAACACATGGACTGAGAAGGTGCAGTAATGTCTTCGAAATTATTTCTTTGATAATTAAGGACTTATTTAAACAAACAAATTTGCCCTGGCTGGTGTGGCTCAGTGGGTTGAGTACTGTGAAGCACAGGGTCGCTAGTTAAATTCCCAGTCAGGGTACATGCCTGGGTTGTGGACCAGGTCCCCAGTAGGGGGCATGTGAGAGGCAACCACACATTGATGTTTCTCTCCCTCTCTCCCTTCCTCCCCTCCCATCTAAAAATAAATAAGATCTTCCCTGGCTGGTGTAGCTCAGTGGATTGAGCGCGGGCCTGTGAAGCAAAGGGTTGCTGATTCGGTTCTCGTTTGGGGCACATGCCTGGGTTGTGAGCCAGGTCCCCAGTGGGGGACGCATGAGAGGCAACCACACATTGATGTTTCTCTCCCACTCTTCCTCCTATCCCTTTCCCTCTCTCTAAAAATTAAAAAAAAAAAGAAAGAAGATCTTAAAAAATAACCAAATTTTGTATCCCCTCTTTTCAGAGTATTAATATTTCATCAGATGCAATAAGCCATGGATAAGGTGTGATAGTCACAGATTTTATTAGCTTGTTACTAAGATATGTCTTTTGGCTTTTACTAAGTGTACATTGAACTAGGTTTGGAATGTTTTTACTTGGTATTAGTGTTGGGGAAGACTCATCATCAGTAGATTAAAGAATTGAATGTTTTTCTTTTTGAATTTTTCCTTTGCAATAGCTTTTAGAAGATATGATGCTGCTCTTTGATTCTCTATCAGTTTGGTATTCTGAAAGTCCAATATGGGTGAAACTCTCTCAAATGCAAATCCAGTTGCTTCTAGGATTTATTGCAAAGGGTAATTTACAGGTTTGTCAATTTTTTTTACATTATTTTCTGTGCTTCCAAGCAGTATAGGAATTATTTGGGTGTTAATTAAATGATAATTCATTTTTAGTATTTTAATTTTTTATTAGTTCCAGTAATATTTATGACTTCATTCTAGGTTCAGTTCTATGAGATTAGAAAGAAGCTTGATAGTCAGCTAATTATTTCTTCTCGGGTTTATTAGTATAATTTAAAAATTTCCTTTAAAGTGTTTATATGTAGCTTATAGTAGAAGACATTACTCATATTTATATTTAGTGCAGCTAGGAGCTATCCTGCTTGCAAAGACTATACATGTGCAGTTTAAGGCCTACACTTTAGGAAAATTATTTTTTAAGTAGTTCATTTCAAAATCATATCTAATTAGTTTACTACTCCAGTAATCCAGTTTTATATTCTATTTAATATTTTTTCATTCATCAAACACCTACTGAATATCTACCAAGTATTAGCATTGTGCTGTGTGTCCAAAATAAAGAAACAAAATATGGACCCAAGAAATATTTATTATTTGTATTTTAAATTAAAATTTTTAAAGGTTGATAAAGGTCCATATGAATGTTATAGTCCGTCATCTTCTATTTACATTGGATGCTTGTGATTACCTAGGTTGGATTAGTCATGACATGTATCCCATAACCCCTTACCTGACCCTTTTTCTTTCCTTTTGATATTAGGATTTTAAGTACTTGGAGTTAAGGTGGTCTGGGTCAAGATGGTTTCTGATATATATAAACTTGATATAGTATTGATAAGAACATGAGATTAAAAATGTATAAGGTTGCTCTATTTTAAAAAGGCCAGATTTTTCAATAGATATATTTTTCTGATTGTAAAGTAACATGAGTTCTTGTGGAAAAAACACAAAAGCATAAAGAAGAAAAATATGTAACTTATTTATCATCTTATGGCCTAAAAGAAAATAACTATTTTAGTATTTTTTCTATGCATGTATTTTTTCAGATGATTGAAATTGTCAATAGTTTGATAAATTTGTATTTTTTTCTTAAAGTTATATCAAACTCATTTCCCCACATTACTAACTTTTTAAAAATAGTTTTTTTCATAATCATAAGAGTAGCACATATTCATTGTAAAACCATGGAAATTGCAAAAAAGCTAAACCAGAAAATGGACATTGTGATATAGGGATGGTGGAAGTTTAAATGGTACATACAGCCTTTTAAATGCAGTTTGAAAATATATGAACTAGGAGCTATAAAAAGTTATTACATTCTTAGTTTAGTAATTCTGCTCTGAAACTATACTCTAAGATAGTAGTCTGAAATACCAACAGTCTTTGTACCCATAGTCAGTCATTGTAGTATTCTTTTTTTCTCTACCTAGAAGTAGAAGGAAAATAGCTTTTTTTGCTTTTCCATTAATATTAACCTGATGACTGTTAAAGCAGTTGCAGCCAGCATGCTGGGTGGTTATTTACTTTAGATATTGGACTCCATTTTGTTTCATTCATAGTCACTCTCTGTTTTTCTCCTTGATGAAATGTCACCAAATAAAATGTCTGTTTAAATTGTTCAACGTTAATTATCCAATGTCTGTCCCATAGTAGGACTCTATAAATACGTGTTAAATAAATGAGTACACTTTTAAAATAAATGAGTAGATACACTTTGCCTCCTGGCAAAATACAAATTTTTAAGCAACAAATTTAAAAACAAAAAATGACCAGAACTGCCAGAAAATCTAACTGTATAGAAGTCCTACAACCAAGGAGTTAAAGAAACATTCATTCAGACTGGTTGGAGGGGCAGAGACAGGCAGGCAGCAGGGGTGGAGAGGACTTGTGGCAAGGAGGCAGCTGGAGGACCTGGCTGGGTAAGGCAGCTGCTGGCAGACTGGGCGGTCCCACATTTGTGTGCATATAAACCAGGAGGAACATCTGGGGAGTGAGACAGATGGTGTAACCCAGAGTTCCCATGTGGGGAAGTAAAGCCTCAAAACCTCTGACTGTAATACCCTGTGAGGGTTGCAGCAGTGAGCAGCGCTGGAGAAACTCCCAGCCTCACATGAGAGTTCATTGGAGAGCCCTACAGGATTCTAGAATGTACACAAACTCACCCACCTGGGAATTAGCACCAGAAGGGCCCAATTTGCTTGTGGGTAGTGGGGGAAATGACTGAAAGCTGGCTGAGAGTTGAGCAAGTGGCATTGTTCCCTGTCAGACCCCACCCCACATATAGCATCATGACGCAGTGATGTGGGTTGACCCGCCCTGGTGAATGCCTAAGGCTGTGCCCCTTACTATGTAATAGATGTACCAAGACAAAGAAATATGGCCCAAATGAAAGAACAGATCAAAGCTCTAGAAATAGAACTAAGCAATGGAAAGATAGTCAACCTCTCAGATGCAGAGTCCAAAACACTGGTAATCAGGATGCTCACAAAATTGGTTGAATATGGTTGCAAAATAGAGGAAGAAGTGAAGGCTCTGCAACGTGAAATAAAGGAAAATGTACACAGGAAATCAACAGTGAAGGGAAACCAGGACTCAAATCAATGGTTTGGACCAGAAGGAAGAAATAAACGTCCAACCAGTACAGAAATAAGAAACAAGAATTAAAAAAACTGAGGAGAGGTTTAGGAACCTACGGGACAACTTTAAACTTTCCAACATCCAAATCATAAGGATGCTAGAAGAAGAGGAAGAGCAAGAAATTGATAACTAATTTGAAAAAATAATGAAGGAGAACTACCCTAATGTGGTAAAGGAAATAGACTTCTGGGAAGTCCAAGAAGTTCAGGGAGTCCCAAAGAAGTTGGACCCAAGGAAGCACACACCAAGGCACATCATAATTAAATTATTCAAGGTTAAAGATAAGGAGAGACTCTTAAAAGCAGCAAGAGAAAAGGAGAGTGTTATCTACAAAGAAGTTCCCATTAGACTCTCAGCTGATTTCTCAAAAGAAACCTTGCAGGGAAAAAGGGGCCAGAAAGAAAGGCAAGAACCTACATCTAAGATTATTCCATCCAGGCAGATAAAGATCAAGTTCAAGGAGTTCATCATCACCAAGCCCTTATCATATGAAACGTTAAAGGGACTTATCTAAGAAAAAGAAGATTAAAAAATATGAGCAGTAAAATGATAACAAACTCACAGCTATCAACAACTGAATGTAAAAAAAAACAAAAACAAAACTAAGGAAATAGCCTGAATAGAAACAAAATCACAGAAATAGAGATCACATGGCGGGTTATCAGCAGGGAGGTGGAGATGGGAGAGTGGGGGAAAAGATATAGTAAATAAGCAGAAATAGTAGGTACAAAATATACAGAGAGGTTAAGAATAGTGTGGGAAATGGAGAAGCCAAAGAACTTATATGTACAACCCAAGGACATGAACTAAGGTGGGGGAATGCTGGTGGGTGTAGTAGTGCAGGACAGAGGGTAATCAAGGGGAGAAAAAAATGAAACTGTAATAGCATAATCAATAAAATATATAAAAAATAAAATGAGTACAGCACCTACAGATAAGACTGGTCCTGTCTACCAGAACTTAGTGACTTAAATCATTTCCCCACTAACCAGTTAATTTCATTCTTTCAAAAGTGAAAGATTATGTTTCTGAGATTGTGCATGTTACAGGCTAGGAAAGGAATCTCTTCCATTGAAAGAGTTTTGATAGAGCTGCCTGTAAAATGAATGTGGCTAGCAAACTTCTTTTGCATGACACATACATATTAGCTAATTGCCAGCAGTTAAGTGTTAGGAAATTTTACAGAAACACCAAGATTTCTAGCTTGTCTCTAAAGTGAGACTGAGTGGTTCTTTAGAAATGCTGCATCTATTTAGATGCAGTATATGGTCTCTGATTTGTCTGGGTCTCTGCTCTCCCAGTTGTCTCCCAGTTGTCTCACTGGTGGAGGAGCTTTTTCTAAATCTTTGTAGAGCATTTTCCTATAGTAATTAAATCAGAAATAGGCAACTAGACATCAGTATTTTTTGTACTTTCTCAGTTGACCTTAAGGCAGTATTCTTTACGATGAGATTATGTGTATGTAGTATGTGTTTATATTCAAAATTAAGGCAGTGGTCAACTAAATTATTTTGTATTTATTCAGAGTCTCCTTATACTTCTAAATGAATTTATAAACTTATATTTTATATCATAATATTAAGTTAAAAGCAAAACACTGAATATTCTACTTTTTATATAAGCTGTATTTTAAAAAACACCTAGCATAAAATCCTAGAATATTAGCACTGACATTTTCTTGGTGATGGAAAAAATGTGTGACTTTCCCCCTTACATTTGTTGGCCTGTATTAGAATTAATCTGCTTAAATCAGATCCAAAGATTAAAATCAAGAGGTTTAGAGAAAATCTGAGGAGGATAGAGAAGCTTCATTAGTAGAAGTTAAAAGTGGAAAAGTAGAAGTTTTGAGCCTTCTTAGAGATTGTTTCCTCCAATGCTGTTTGCTTCTTTTCAGCCTGCTTAGACACAGATTCATTCTTGAAGTGATGTCAGGGTTTCTTTTCTTGCTTTTTTAAATTTTGAAAATAATAAGGTTCAAAATTGGGATTTAGGATTAAGGAAGAAGGAGACACTTTCTATCATTTGTCCTGATGTGGTTTTAAGTCTTAGATCTTAATTGTAGACAAAAGGAGTCCCCTTTGTGACCTTATTTACCCTTCTATTGAGGTTTAAGGTGAAAGTTTAATAGTAATACAGAATATTCCTTTGAATGGATTTGTACCTAGACTATATATTTGCCTTGGAAACTTCAAGGATAATTAGATTTCTGATGAAGGACTTGGTCTCCTGTGTATGTGTTCTTTACGTATCAGAATGCTTTGATTCCAGGTAACAGAAGCATCAGGTTCAACTTATTTCTTAAGACTCATTGGCTCATGTAATTGAAAAGTTCATAGTTAAGATGAGTTTAAGGCATGATGCAATCAAGGCTCCAGTTCCATTTATTTGCTGTTCTTGCAGCACTGCTCTCCAGCCTGTGTCAAGTTGTCTTAAACTTGGCTGCTCTTATGTCACAAAATGACTGCCAACAGCTATAGGGGCTACACGCTGCCTTATTCATATCCAGAGAAGGAGTGTCTTTTCTACAGTCACTGTTGGTAAGACAGTTCTTCATGGATCTCTGCATATCTTATGAATAGAGGTGCTGGATGCTTTGTATGGTCTTTCAGAGGGTGCATGTATAGTGCACAACTTTGGAAGACACAGATCATGTCTTCCCTCCAGAACAAAAGGCAGGTTTGTTTACTCTCCAGCATAATAAAGATACTGCCTCCCTCCCAGGCAAAGTTTAGGCACACTTACTTACTGCCCCATAGAAAAGCTTTGGGTTCCATGTGCTCAGGGTTCCTCTCCTATAATGCAATCACTGTGTGTGCAGGCATCATGTAGTCCTATTTATCTCTCACCATGGAAATTGCAGTATGGGGACCAACATAAATACTGATATTTTGGCTATTGCTAATTCTGACTATCAGTGAATTGCTAAGATCTTTGTTTCCAACCCAGGATTCTGATGCCAGTATCTGTGAAACTATGGTAGGCTAACTTTTTACCTTGGAGGTGAGATGAATTCTGAGACCTTTCACATTCCTTAATAGTTATTATGTAAAAGTTCTGAATTTGCACTGATAAGGCTATCCCTGAATGAATCTCTGTGACAGACAATGATGTGAATTGAATGAACTAGTCACTGTAGCTAGGGGTTGGATATTCTGTTTGCCTTTTGACCTTTAGGACCTTTGTTAGAACTAGAGATGGCATCATCCCCCTATCCTTGTAGACTTTAAGAGAAGTAGAATGGATGTTGGGTGCTTAATTATGTACCACAACATTACTGTATATTCCAGATTAAGCATGTGATACATTTATAATTTCTTAAACTTCAAGAAGAGTGAAGAAACTGTTGCTATCACTAAGTGTCTACTTTATTCTGCTCTTTCTCACCTATTTCCCTCCAGGTTTGTGCGATGGCATCAGCTAAGCTAAACACCCTTCTGCAGACTAAAGTGATTGAAAATCAGGAAGAAGCATGTTATATTTTAGGGAAGCTAGAACATGTTCTGAGTCAGTCCATCAAGGAACAGACGGAAATCTACTCATTTCTGATTCCCCTTGTCCGTACCCTGGTTTCCAAAATTTATGAACTTCTATTCATGAATCTGCACCTGCCTTCTTTACCTTTTACCAATGGTAGTTCCTCATTTTTTGAAGATTTCCAAGAATATTGCAGTTCAAATGAATGGCAAGTTTTCATTGAAAAATATGTAAGTTTTATATTTTTTTGAGTGAGATTTTTCTACTGTTATTATTTTATAGAAGTATATATTAAATTTTGTATATATATTTTTATAAGATTATACCTTATATGAAGCAGTATGAAACCCATACATTTTATGATGGTCATGAGAACATGGCACTTTATTGGAAGAATTGTTATGAAGCCTTAATGGTGAATATGCATAAAAGAGACCGGGAAGGAGGAGAAAGCAAACTCAAGTTCCAGGTAAAAATTGTTAATTGCTTTTGGTATCTAGTTTTTTATGTTGATTTCAAGCATTTAATATTTAAGTGAGAGTAATAACAAGTCTGAACTTTGAAAACAAATAGTATTTCTGACTGAAAATATTCAGAATTGAAAGAAAAGCTTTGATGAATAAAAATTAAAAACTTAATATCAAAATGTTCTCTATGTTCTAATTATGTAAAAAGTCTATTAAGCTAATAGGTTTCTCTAAGGAGTCTGGGTATAAACCAGTGCTTAGCAGGAAATGTATAGCATGAAATATTTATATTAGAAGAGAAAAAAGGCCTCAAATTAATAATTTAAGTTTCACCTTAATAAACTAGAAAAAAGAAAGTAGTCTTAGTTTCTGAATCAGTGAATTTGGAAGCAGAAAAACAATAGAGAAAAATCAATGAAACTAAAATCTAGTTATTCAAAATATCAGTAAAATTGATAAATTTCTAGCCAGATTGACAAAACAAAAAAAAGTAAAAAATTAGTAATACCTGGAATGAATGATGAAGTGTCACCACTGACTTCACAAATGTCAGCATAATAATAAAAAACTACTACAAACCAATCCTTGAAATGACATAAATAAAACGAATCAGTTTCTTGACATACAAATTTTCAAAACTAATTCAATAATAAGTAGATAACCTGGAGAGTCCTCTGTCAAAGAAATTGAATTTATTATAATAAAAACCTTCCAAAAGGGCAAACTTCAGACGCAGGTGGTTTCACTGGTAGGTTTTTATCAAACATTTAATAGAGAAATTACACCAATTCCTCACAATTTCTTCAGAAAATAGAAAAGTGAGATCACTTTTGAATTTATTATGTAAGGGGAATGTTACCTTCATGTTCAAATCATGCGAAATAGTACAAGAAAACCACAGACCAAAATCTCTCAAGAACATAGGTACAAACCAAATCCAGCAATATATGAAAAAATAATATATCACAACCAGGAATCTTGGGAACACAAGGCTGATTCAACACTTGATAATTAATATATATAAAGGGCCACATTAGTAAACTTATCAATTAAAAGTACATGATCATATTAGTAGATAGAGAAAAAATAGTTGACAGTTTAATATCCATTTATGATCAAAGTTCTCAGCAAACTAGAAATAGAGGGGAGTCTCTACAAAAACCCTACAGTGAACTTGGCATTTAATGGTATAAAACTGAGTGCTTTCCTACAGAATAGAGAAGGTAGAGAACTAGGCAGGAATGTCTACTCTCACCACTCCTAGTTACTATTGTTCTGTAAGTCCTAGCAAATCCAATAAGAACAGAAAAAGAAATAAAAGACATTTACATTAGGAAGGAAGAAATAAAATTATTTGTAGACAACATGATTTTCTGTATAGAAAATTCTAAGGAACCTTACCAAAAATTTCCTATTATTGAGTTTAGCAAGATTGCAGGATGCAAGGTCAGCACACAAAATTTCATCATATTTCTGCATGTTAAGCAATGAAAAATTGGAAACTGAAATTTAAAATACTTTTAGAGTATCTTAAAAAATGAAATACTTAGGTATGAATTTAATAAAGTATGTACATGATTGGTGTGCTAAAAACAATAAAATACTGATGAAACAAAGAAGACCAAATAAAAACACATGTTTATTTCATAACATTGGCTTTTTGTTGGTTAGTAAGTTTTAAAAAAATATAAATGGATTATGGCTAGAATCATATTGTGCTTCATTAAAGAAAATGATTCTAGTAGAGTAAAAATCCTGTTGATTACCAGCTTCTTCTTTCACTCTATGATTTTATTGGGTCACATTTTTTAAGTTATGGCATTGAAATTTACCTGTAAAAATATGATCCAGTGGTATTATTTATTGCCTTTTTTTTAAAGGAATTTTTTGTGGAGCCATTTAATCGAAAAGCACGCCAAGAGAACTTGAGGTATAATAATATGCTTAAACAACTTAGCAGTCAACAGTTAGCCACCCTGAGACGCTGGAAAGCAATACAGGTCTATCTTACATGTGAAAGGGGACCTTGGGCTGAAAGGTACGAGTATATCATTTATTAAATAACCTTTTTTCTTTGGTTCCAGTGTAGAACTTTTTAAGCCAATGGTTTCTCCAATCCAATTTAAAAAATGTTCAATTTAAAAACCAAGGGAGCCCTGGCCAGGTAGTTTAGTTGGTTAGAGCATCACCCTAATATGCTAAGGCTGAGGGTTTGATTCCCAGTCAGGGCACATACAGCACATACAAGAAGCAACCAATGGACGCATAAATAAGTGGAACAACAAATAGATGTTTCTCTCTCTCTTTCAAATCAACACATAAAAATTTTTAAAAAAAGGAGATCAGAGAAGGAGATACACATTTATTTTTTTAAAAAATGAATTATGAAGTTGTATGTTCTCTTTCTGGAATATGATGCATGCATTAGAATTAGGCTTACAGTTTTTAAAGACCTAGAAAATGTAAATGCAGTCATACTAAATTTTTAAAAGATTCAAAATCTGGGTTGTCTTCAAGGTATATAAAATACAGAGATTAAGACCAAAAACAAATACACTCAACTGTTATCATTGATGACCTTTGGAAAACAAACAAAAATGGAGAAAAGAAACTGCTGGCAAGGATTGCAGTCACAAGTCACATACTCATTGGCTGCATAACGAATATTAGAAAGGGTATGAATTTCAGAATCCAAGTTAAAATAGAGACTGAGTTTCTTACATATCTTGGATAATAATCACGTATCAGATGTATAATTTGTGAATATCTTCTCTCCATTAAGTAGGTAGTCTTTTTGTTCTGTTAGTTTCTTAAGATTTACAAAACTTTAGTTTGAAATAATCCCTTTTATTTTTGCTTTTGTTTCCCTTGCCTGAGGAGATGTATCCAAAAAGATACTGCTAACAGCAATGTCAAAGAGGTTACTGCCTATGTTTTTTTCTAGGAGTTTTATAGTTTTAGCTCTTACATTTAAGTCTTTAATCCATTTAGAATTTATTTTTGCATATGGTGTAAGTGGTCCAATTCCATTTTTTTTTTGCATGTATCTGCCCAGCTTTCCCAACACTACTTATTAAACTGTCCCCATTGTATATTCTTGCCTCCTTTTTCCTAAGTTGACTGTATAAGTAAAACTTAACTTCTGGGCTGTTTATTCTATTCTCTTGATCTATATATCTTTTTACATCAGTACTATACTGTTTGTTATTGTAGTTTTATAATATAGTTTGAAATCAGGGAGAGCAATACCTTCTACTTTGTTCTTTCTCAAAATTTCTTTCACTATTTGGGGTGTTGTGGTTTCATATAAATTTTAGGATTTGTTCTAATTCTGAGAAGAATGCCATTGGTCTTTTTTTTTTTTAAGAGAGAAGAGAAGGAAGGGAGCAAGATAGGAAAAGAAACATCAGTGTATGGTTGCCTCTCATACACCCCCATCTGGGGACCTCGACCACAACCAGGCCTGTGTCCAGACTGGGAATCGAAGTGCAACTCTTTGGTTCACAAGCCTGCATTCAATCCACAGAGCCATACCAGCCACAGCTGGTATTTAATAGGGATTACATTGAATTTGTATATTGTTTTAAATACACAATATTTAAAATATATAAGGAACTCATACAACTTAACACCAAAAACCCAAATACTCCAATTAAAAAATGGGCAGAGGACCTGAATAGACATTTCTCCAAAGAAGGCATATAGATGGTTAACAGACATATGAAAAGGTGCTCAATATCAGTAATCTTCTGGAGTAGTGCAAATTAAAACCACAGTGAGATATCAACTCACACTTGTTAAAGTGGCTCTCATCAATATATCAAATATAAGCAAGTACCAATGAGGATGTGGAGAAAAGGGAAGCGTTGTAATTGTATACTGTTGGTGGATTGTAAATTAATACAACCACAATGGAAAAAGGTAGGATATTCCTCAAAAACATTAAAAATAGAGCTGCCATACAGTCTGGCAATTCCACTTTAGGAATTTATCCAAACCCCCCCCAAAACATTGATTTGAAAAGATTGCATGCACCTGTATATTCACTGCAGCATTATTGGTATTGTAATATTGAAAATATGGAAGCAAACTAGATGTCCATCAATGGATGAATGGATGAAGAAGATGTGATACATATATATGTGTGTGTACATATGCACACATATATATGTATCACATCTTCGTCCATTCATATATATATGTTCATATATATATTCATATATATACATATTCATATATATACATATATTTATTATATATGTAATAAAATGGAATATCATTCAGCTATAAAAGAATGAAACCTTGTCAGTTGTGACAATGTGGATGAACCTAGAGGGATTATGCTAAGTGAAATGTCATATAAAGAATGACAAGTACTGTGATTTCACTTATGGGAATCTAAAAAGAGCAGTACAAATGAATAAAACAAAATAGAAATAGATACATAGACATAGAGAAGAAGCCGATGATTGCCAGAGGGGATGTGGGCTGGGGAATGGGAATGAAAATGATGGAAGGACAAAAAAATTAAAAACAAAATTTAAGAAAAAAGGGAATTACTGTCTTGCGCAGTGAAACACAAAGGAATTCCTCACAGATGGATCTTGTCGTTCGCCTCACAGGTGAATGACAGGATCTTATTTGCAGAATAAGGGAGTGCTCTTTTTATCACATTTAAGTTTTCCTTTAAAAATACTCATTTATTACACATTCTGAGAATCCATTAGAGAACAGGCAGCACTATGGCACTATAACCATGGTAGAGAGAAGGTTATGAATGTAGTCTGGAGTGGGTGTTAAGATTTTATTTGCATATAAATCGTGAGGTATTTTCAGGCACTCTAGGCTATTCTTAGAGCTAGTTAACATATATGTCTCTATACCTGTTTTGGGGGGAAGGGACAGTGAGGAGGTATGTGAATTATAATTTGTAACTTTTGCTGAGTCTCCTAGAAAGCTGAGTTCAGGTACTACTATGGGGAATGATGATCCTATCTCACAGCAGGCCTCAGATTATTTGTGGGTTGTGGGAGTTCCCTTGAGGATGCCAGCTACAGGAAACCCCGTTATTTTTGTCTCCCTAGCACCTTTTCCTTCTGGTACTAAAGCCCCTCCTTTTTGTGAGGAACCCCCCAAAAAACCCACTTTGATACATCCCCTCCCAACTCACCTTATCACAAAGGTGCCAGAGGCTCAAGTCAACCAATTACTCTTCCTTGAGACTTTACTGCTGGTGCTGTCAGGGAAGGTTGTGTCTTTTGGGATCACTAAGCTAACAGAATGTGAGTCTTAGGCTGTGGCTGTTCATCTTATCCCTAGTGGCATTACTGAAGCCTCTGGATACATCCAGACCAAATATTCTCCTAGACTTGCAAGTTATGAGAGCTTGTATATGTCCTATGTGCATATAAGCAATTTGAGTTTTGTTTCCTTACAACCAAAAATGTAAAATTGATCATTATACTACAGTACCTGAAAGAGCGATTTCAGATGAAATATTGAGTGGAATTTCCCCAGTGCAGAATTTATTGGAGCTGTCCTCTGGGCCTGGTGCTGAAGAAGAAAACATGTGGCCTGCATCTGAGCTCTAGCATAAGAAAGTGAAGGTCCCAGTGGCAGCGGCCACTGGGATCTCCAGCTGCCATGGGAAGCCTATCAACTGGCTGTGTGGTTTCAGGAGAATAAAGAACCAAGCCAACTCATTAACAGATGCCAGCAGCACGGAGTAAGTCTTGCTAGTAAGGTGGTGCCCGGGGCATAAGATTCGTAGTAAGCAAGAAGTCCACAGTTAACATCAATCCGAAAGGAGAAATCCAGGCACAGGATCTGCAGATAACAGTTTTTGTCCGAGAAAGAAGCCTGAGAAAAGTAGGACCCCAATGTTAGAGCAAATGAGTTACTGAAGTCAGAGACCCTGGGTTCAAGTTCCAACTCTGATGTTTATAAACTACATGACCTTAGGGAAGTATCCATTTTGAGCTTCAGTTCTGTCATGTACAAATTGGGGATATTGATGAAAATGATAATTAAGACACATACCTGAATTGGTGTTTATCTCTACCATTAGATCTCTTTGTTTTCCAAATTGTGTGTGGGCTGTGTGTAGGTTATATCTTCCAAACTCTGCTTCTTAAGAGCAAAGATTGGACTTCCGGCCAAGATGGAGGCATAGGTGGAAACACTGTACCTCCTCCCACAACCAAGATTAAGGACAACAAATATTTACAAACAACACAACCAGAACACAGAAAATTGAACTACGGAAGTCCGACAACCATTCAACCAGACCGGTACGAGGGGTTGAGTCGGCATCTGGCGGAGAGGAAACACATCAGGAAAATGCAGTGGCTGACAAACCCAGAGGCCCCGGGAGCGTAGGTAGTGGGGAGCTTGCAGACCCCAGATGCGGAAAGGAGATGAGCAGAGCACTTAGGGCATGCAGGGTGGTTGGCCAACTGGGGACACACATTCGAGTGCAGATAACCTAGGCAAGAGCAGGCAGTGAGACGGACCGCACAGCCCAGGGCCGCAGTGACTGGAAATAAAGCCTAAAAACACCAATTGACAAGGTGCCAGGAGAGGCACCCAGCCTCACAGGAGAGGTTGTTGCGGAGACTTGCAAGGTCCTGGAGCGTGCATAGGCCCGCACATCTGGGAAACAGCACCAGGGGAGCCCAGTTCACATGTGTGAGGCAGCAGAGGGGATGCAAATCCCAGAGAGTGCAGAACAGGCGCCATTGTTCCTTCTCTGACCCCGCCCCCACAGATAGCATCACAACCCTGCGACCAGATTGCTCTGCCCTGGTAAACACCTAAGGCTCTGCCACCCATACATAACAGGCACCACCTGACCAAAAATGAGTCAAACAGAACAGCTCAGAGCCCCAGAGCCAATACTTTTAAGCGAACAAGACATAGCCAGCCTATCAGATTCACAGTTCAAAACACTGGTGATCAGGATGCTCGCAGAACTGTTGATTTTGGTCACAAATTAGATCAACAAATGAAGGCACTAAGTCAAATGAAGGAAAATAGTGTTGGGAAGAAAACAGACTCAAATCAATGGAGTGGACCAGAAGGAAGAAAGAAACAACCAAACAGAAAGGAATGAAGAGACAAGAATTCAAAAAAAATGAGAGGCTTAGGAACCTCCAGGACATCTTGAAACATTCCAACATCCAAATTATAGGGGTACCAAAAGGGGAAGAGGAAGAGCAACAAGTGGAAAACATACTTGAACGAATAATAAAGGAGAACTTCCCCAATCTGGCAAAGAAAATCAACTTCCAGGAAGTCCAGGAAGCTCAGAGAGTCCCAAAGAAGGTGGACCCAATGAGGAACACACCAAGGCACATCATCATTACATTAGCCAAGATTAAAATAAAGGAGAGAATTCTAGAAGCAGCAAGAGATAAAAAGAAAGTTACCTACAAAGGAGTTCCCATCAGACTGTCAGCTGATTTCTCAAAAGAGACCTTACAGGCAAGAAGGGGCTGGAAAGAAGTATTCCAAGTCACGAAAGGTACAGACCTACATTCAAGATTGCTCTGTCCAGCAAAGCTTTCATTTAGAATGGAAAGGCAGATAAAATGCTTCTCAGATAAGGTCAAGTTAAAGGAGTTCATCATCACCAAGCTTATTATATGAAATGTTAAAGGGACTTATCTAAGAAAAAGAAGATAAAAAATAGGAACAGTAAAAGGACAGCAAACTCACAGTTATTAACATCCACACCTAAAACAAAAGTGGACTAAGCAGACAGATCAGGAGCGGAGCCACAGAAATGGAGATCACGTGGAAGGTTAGCAGCAGGGGAGTTGGGGGAGAGGGTGGGGAGAAGGTACAGAGAATAAGTAGTATAGAAGGTGGGGAGAAAATAGACAGGGAGAGGGCAAGAGTAGTGTGGGAAATGTAGAAACTAAAGAACTTGTGACATGTGGACATGAACTAAAGGGGATGAATGTGGGTGGGAGGGGGGTGTGCAGGGTGGAGGGGAATGAAGGGGACGAAATGGGACAACTGTAATGGCATAATCAATAAAATATATTTTTAAAAAAAGAGCAAAGATTGTTGTACTTCTCTCTTTATTCCTCCTCAAAAACAAAAATATATATATATATATATAAGTTAAATCTATTTATTTGATTGTCTTTGTAAATTATAGCTGTGATATTCTTCGAGCTTTAAATATATATATTTTTGACCATGGATTTATTTTCTTTCCTTTTACCTCGTGATAGTTTGTTTTGAATCAGTTTACTTCTGTCTTCCTGACACGACCTCTTTGATCTTGAGTTAGTGATTCTTTGTGTTTGAATATTTTACATTTTTTTACTTGATTCTAAGTATTGTCACAAAATATTTTATTATATATGCATATATTTTATAGTCCTTTTTTATTGTGGTAAAATACATACACCATAAAATTTTAATTATTAAAAATGTACACTTTAGTGGCATTAAGTATACTTGTCATGTTATGTATTCATCACCACTGTCCAGCTTTAAAATATTTTCATCACATCAAAACGAAACCCTGGACCCTTTAAGTGGTCACTGCCTATTCTCCCTTCCCCTGGGCCCCGGCAACCATCAGTCTGCTTTCTGATTATGGATTTGCCTGTTGTGAATATTTTACATAAATGAAATCATATGATATATGGCCTTTTGTGTCTGGATTCTTCCACTTAGCATAATGTTTTCATTATATTGTAGTTTTTAGCAGTACTTTTTTCTTTTTTATAGCCAAATAATATTCCATTGAATGGTTATACCACATTTTGTCTATTCATCAGTTAATGGGTTGTTTTCCTTGTGAACAATGCGACATTTGTGAACAAGTGTTTGTTTCATTGCCTGGTTTTAATCCTTGGGTATATACCTATGAGCAGATTTGTTGGGTCATATGATCATCATTCTATGATTAACTCATTGAGGAATTGCCAGACTTCTTTTCACAGCATCTGCACCATTTTGCATTTCCATTAGCAATACTCAAGGATTCCAATTCTCTACCACTTTACTAGTACTTGTCATTTTCTTATTTTTTAATTATGACCATCCTAGTGGGTGTGAAGTGATATTTTCTGATGTTGTTACATTCACCTAATGACTAATGACACCGAGTATCTTTTTTGTGTACTTGTTGGCCAGTTGTATGAGTCTTCTTTGGAGAGATCGCTGTTCAAGTCCTTTGCCTATTTTTATATTGGATTGTTTGACTTTTTGTGCTTGAGTTGTAAGAGTTCTCTTTATATTCTCAATAATAGACCCTCATTAGATACATTATTTATAAATATTACATAGGCTGTCTTTTCACTTTCTTGATAGCACCCTTTAGTGCAGAAAAGTTTTGAATTTTGAAGTCAAGTATGTCTCTTTCTTTTGTTGCTTGTGTTTGATGTCATATCTGAGAAAGCATTCCTGAATCTAAGGTCTTAAAGATTTATCCCATGTTTTTTTCTAAGAGTTTTAACCCTTATATTTAGATCTTTGATTCATTTGCAATTATGTTATCTTTATTTATAACAAAATTATTTTATTTTGGAAACTGTATTTGTAATAAACTCATATAGCTAGTTAAAACCTCCCATTTAACAGTGAAAGAATTAAAAGATGTCAAATTATACCTCTGAAGATTTATGTTTAGATCTTATTTCTGCTACCTATAAACCACATGGTCTTTTAGGAAAAAAAATTAGCCTGTCTTAGATACCTCATGTATAAACCGTAGCTATGCATACTCACATTGGTTTTCTCTCAGAATTGTTTTTGAGTCAAGTGAGTTAATGAATGTGAATTTTTATAAAATGATGTTAAACACATGTAAAATACCTGATATGTTCTTATTCTGTGTCAGTCTTTGCAGCTTTAAGCTAAATAATTGTATTTTTTTACTGATGACTATTCCTAGGAAACAAAATCCAATTCACTGGAAACTAGCTAATGTAGAAAATTATTCCCGTATGAGACTTAAATTGGTACCGAATTATAACTTCAAAACCCATGAGGAAGCTAGTGCTTTGAGAGATAATCTAGGTGAGTTGCAATGGCTGTATATTTGTGGAAGATAATAAGGGTGTTGATGGGGTTGGTTGTTGTTTTTATTGTTTCAAAATTATTTACTCATGAAGGAAGGGTGACATTTTAGAATTTATATTTAAACTTTTGTATATGTTAAATGTTGTTAACTTTGGCCTAAACCTACTTTGGCTTTCTGTTTCAATAGTTGTAATTTTTCAAACAACATAATTTAAAACTATAAAATTATACTGTCATTCACGTGAAATGTGTTGTCTCTACTATTCATTATGGTATAGTGAAACAATGGTCCTTTCCCCTTAGTTCTGCTTACCAAGACTGAGATGGATGTTAATATATCCAGAATTCTTAGTAACTCTAGGCCTTTCTTTTACAGCATGTTCTTACAGAACTCGAGATACTTAGTATCTTAGGGGCCAGTGTCTTTTTCTAGGAAAAAGTGCTTTAAAATACATAGCCTAGCAGTGATTCGAAGCCGATTTGAAAGAATTTCTGTAGTTCTTTAGGAAGCCATTCTTTTCTAACCATCTGACTTGGCGTTTCTCCCTTTTATGAAGAGAGGTCTGTAAAAACCCCAAAATATTGATTGTTAAGAGTCATTGGCCAATCATTGTGTATACTAAATTGTAGTTACAATACATAGCCACCTGTGTTCCAGTGGACATTGTGTTCTCTTGGGTTCAGTGACTAAGTTACAGGTGAAATTAGTACTAGCTTTTAATTTTTTAAAAGTTACACTCATATATTGGTCAGTAGAATTGATGTCATAAAATCAAGAAAACTAAGTACCTTTATTTTATCATGAACACATTATCATGTAATTAACAGTAAGAAATTATAAAAGGTATGATTTTTTTACTTTGTGTTTAGTAAATATTTTGTTTTTAAACAGGTGTCCAACACTCACAGCCTTCCAGTGATTCATTGCTTTTGGAAGTAGTGAAACAAGTAAAAGTTAGTGATATGGAAGAAGATAAATTAGACCTTTCTGAAGAGGAAATAGCAGCCAGAGCAAATATGTATGTATATGTACTTGAAAGAATTTAAAATTATTTTGTTCTGACATACAGGATTGTCAATTTGAAGAAGATACTTGCTTGAAATTTTAATATATTTCCAGGGTCTAACAGTTAATGCTGTGATCAGCTATTAGGAGTGTATCAGTGTTAACCGAGATTATTGAGGAAGGCTTCTTAGAACTGGCATAACTTGAAGCTGGACCTTGAATTTAGGAAGTATTTGATTTGAATGATAATAAGACTATAACATCACATTTATGATATATAGATAAGGCTATATTTAACTGGAAAGTACAGCATAAAATATAACTTTTAACCAAAAGGTAGAAATTGTGAAGATAAAAGCAAAAATTCATGAAAAAGAAAAACAAAAAAAGAAATCTAAAGCTAGTTATTAAGAAAAACAGATAACAAAACAATAAACCTCTAGCTGGATTGGTTAGGAGAGAAAGAAAAACAATATAAATTACCAGTAGCAGGAATGAAAGAGAAGATAATGCTACAAATATTAAAATGATTGAAAAGAAATACTAACAATAACTTTATGCCAATAAGTTTGAGAACTTACATGGAATGGATAAATTTTTAAAAGTTACAAATGACCAAATCTCACTCAGGAAGAAATAAATAATTTGAATAGCGTTAGATATATGAGGTCTGTCCAGAAAGTATCTAGCCATGTAATATGGAAAATATAGATATTATTTAAGAAGATAGATACAAGATACAAAAGACATTGTATGTGGGACAATAACACCTCAGCCTCCTTCAAAGTAGACACCTTGGGACCTCACATAGTTCTCCCAAACTCAGTCAGCTGCCTTGTTGTATTTTTTGGAATCTCATCGATGGTCTGAAATCTCTTCCTTTTCAAAGGTGATTTTAGTTTTGGGAAAAGCCAGAAGTCACAAGGTGCCAAATCTGGGCTGTAGGGGGACTGAGCCACCTGGGTGATTTGGTGTTTTGCAAAAAAACTCCATGTGAGACATGATGCATGAGCCCTCCTATTGTTGTGATGAAACTGCCAATCACCAGTCGTCTATAGCTGTGGTCTTCTCAATCATCTGAATAGTTTCCATGGATGAATATTCAAGCTTAATGCAAAATTTGATGCAGATTTGTTGCTCTACTTAGCAATTTTGAATGTGTCAGCCACACAGTACACATGCTCACTTAATGGCATCTTCTGCCCCTACTGACTAGTACAGTGCAGTCATCATTGTTCATCCATGCACATTCCAGTCCACTCTCCTTGGCTGCCAAGGAGGTTACATCAATGTCTTGCACACTGTTCTTGTTATATTAACAATGGTTGGACTTTTTCTGGACAGACCTCTTATGTCTGATTTTGGATTTGTAGTTTAAAAACTTCCTCTAAGCAAATATATTTTCATTCTCATTTCTCCTTTATGCTAGTATCATAAATATTAGAACTTTATATATTTTAAACCCAACAGTACAGTTTTGTAGTTACTATTATATGTAATTGTTTTTAAATCATTAAGAGAAGAAAAGAGAAAACTAAATAACTGTTTTTTACAGTTGCCTGCATGATTACCATACTTCTACACTTTATTTCTTTGTATACATTCAAAATGTCAGCTGGTATCATTTCTTTTCAGCCTGAAGGACTTCATTTAGAATTTCTTATAAGGAAGCTCTGATAATCACAAATTCTCTCAGTATGTGTTATCTGTGAAGGTCTTTATTTTGCCTTCATTTTTGGCTAGTTTTTAAAAACTTGAGATAGAGTTTTTGAAAATTAAGAGTCACATAACAAAATTTACTATTTTAACTGTTTTATATTATAATAACACTTAGACTATTGACACTTTTAGGTCCCTTATTTCTCTATTTCATCATAGTAAATAGTGGAATTTCACTGTTTAAGAAAGTATTCATAGTTTTTAATTTTTTAAAAGTTTATCTTAAAGATACAGTTTATCTTAAAGGTTGCAATATTTCAGGTACATAAAGACTGCTCATGAAAATCCATTGGAAACAAAATTAGACTTAGACATTGCTTTCCTGGAAATGAGACAGATGTGAAATAATCTAGGACCAGTGAGCAGGTAGCTTGAAGGATGTACTTGAATATTATTCTTTGAATGGTAGGAGTCCCCATTTCTATACTCAGCAGTAAAAAGTCACTTCCCCAGTTACACCCTTCAATAAATATAAATTATATGAGTCGTCCAAACCAAGATGACTTTACTCTAAGTAAGGTATGGGGTGAGCAGTGCGCAGCACTGTCTCCTTTCTTGTCAGGGGCCACTATGATGATGATGCTCTATGATGCATAGTTTGATTTGCTCTCGAAAAGTCTCATTTTACAGTTTAAGAATCAATCATAATTAGTACTTCTAATAATAATTCATGAAACCACTAATAAAGCAATCCTTCACTTACAAATTCATATATTCCCTGGATCAGTTCATGTCTCCCAACTGTAACTAAATGACATAACCAGTATTACTGCATGTTTGAAAGGACCTCTGCCAGTATTGTTAAAGATTCAGTATATTTTGTTTTTTGAAACTGAGTTATTGGGTAATAACTCAGATATTTGAAAATTTGGACAATATTTAAGTAATATTTGGACAAGAATATTTGGGCAATATTTAAGTAATTTAATGTGTGATGGAATATGTTTTTTATATAATTTAAATACTCTTGGATATTAATTGTATAGACATGAGATTTATATTTGAATATGGTATTCTTTTCCATTTACACAAAATACATTGTTAGGTGTTTGGTTGGTTTTTGTTTTTACAGTGATGAGAAGAAAGAACAGGATCAAAAAGAAAAATTGGTGTTGTCAGTAGATTGTGAACTCGTTACAATAATTGACATAATTCCTGGCAGATTAGAGATCACTACTCAGCATGTTCACTTCTATGATGGCAGCATTGAAAAAGAAGATGGTGAGGAGTTCTGGGGGAATAATTTCTGTTGTTCAATAGTTAAGTATCCAGTTAATCATTAATATGAAACAACAGTAAGATAGGTCTGTGGAATTATAATGTGTCATGTGAAAGGAGAAATGGAAAGTCAGTGTGGGATTAAATTTATATTTAACAATGTACTGAAGGAATTTTTTTATTTTCAATGTTTTCAAAAGATTTGGTTGAGGGGATTGCTTAAATTTAAGTTATAAAATGCAGTCTTAATTTTATTTGAATGTCCACTTATTCTTGTAGGCTTCTAATCCTTTACCTGACAATAAAAAGGTGCTTAAATCCAAGATGCCAACATAGAGATAAATGTTTCCATGATATAATATTCAGAATTAATCTTTATTCCAATGGAAAGGAAATAAAGTAGCTATAGAATTTTTAAATAGTTTTAAGGGAAACAATTTAAACTTTAAATAAATTTAACAAATGGATTTTTCATATAGAAATTGAATTTCTTTTTCCTAAGTGCTACTTTTGTCAGTAACTAGAAGGTATTTTCTGCACAGCATGAGTAACTTTATAGGGTACCGTAGTCACAAGGGTTCTTGTTTTTTAAGGAATAGGCTTTGATTTCAAATGGCCTCATTCTCAAGTTCGAGAGATTCACCTGCGGCGTTACAACTTAAGAAGGTCAGCCCTTGAGATTTTCCATGTTGACCAGTCCAACTACTTTCTCAATTTCAAAAAAGAGGTACGTGAGACATGACCTTTCTGAGAGCCCCAAAGTATTGGCTTGAGATTATTTTCCAGTTAGTGAGCTATAATGAAATTTTGGATTCTATTCTTTTATCAAGTCAGAATATTAGAGGAAAAAGTAGATACAGGGTTGGGTAAAAGTAGATTTACAGTTCCTATGGAAAATAATAAATAATAATATAATAATAAACCTCGTTTCTGGTACTTACAATTGTAAACCTACTTTTTTTGCCCCACCTTGTACTTGGAGGCTAAGCAGTACATTAATTTTGTTGGAATTTATGTTTGAATGTTTATAGAGTGCTTGTTTTCAGTTATTATATATGGACAGGTAGTAGAATATTGAGGTGTTAGCCAATAGATATCTCCCAGTATCCAATTGTGAAATAATATGCAATATATATATATATATATATATATATATATATATATATAAAATAATTGGACTTATGAGATGAGGTTGGGTTCACTTCAACAATAATAGGGCATGTATTTCATCTTCAGTAGAGTGTAAGTAGTTAATACATTACCACTGAAACCAGGTTCCCAGGGTCTAAGTATTAGCTCCACCATTAGCTGTATTAGCTTCAATACGTTATTTGTGTGCCATTCATTCATTCTTCCCTCTGCCATTCACTTGTAGTCACACTTGGATCCATCACATTCTGAAATCTGTCCTTACCTTGCTTAGCTGTCTCTCCTTTTCACAGGCATTTCCCCTAGTAAAATTTTATGTTCAAATCTGTCTTAGCATCTGCTTCTCAGATAACCTGGATTAGCACAAAAACTATATTCCTGTTCTTTTGTGGGATTGAGGCTTATTCAGATGATTTGATTCGAGCATTTAAAGAGCATTTTTTTGTTTTTACAAAAGAATACTTTTTTACTATTAAAAAATCAATTGTCTGCCCTGACTGGTGTGGCTCAGTGGATTGAGTTCTGGCCTGTGACAAAGGGCTGCTGGTTCAATTCCTAGTCAGGGCACATGCCCGGATTGCAGGCCAGTTCCCCAATAGGGTACGTGTGAGAGGCAACCACACATTGATGTTTCTCTCCCATTTCTCCTTCTCTTCCTCTCTCTCTAAAAATAAATAAATAAAATCTTTAAAAATTAATTTTCCCTTATCAGAAAAAACAAAGCATATATTTGTTAGAAAGCTATATCATCTAATTACACCAAGTGTGTTCCTATTGAATACTATACATTTGTATAATTTTATAGTTTTAAAGCACAATTGTACATAGTGACCAATCTTCATAACAGCCTTCAGATTAGATACAGAAAATTTCATTATTCTTTTTTTATAGATGAAGACACTAAAGTTCAAAGATGAATTTTATTACTTTACATTTGTATAGCCCTGAATAATTTACAGCTCTATTAAGAGTAGAGATTATTATGCTTAATGTACAAGTGAGACTCAGTAAATTAATTGATTTGCCAAGATGATTAGTAAATGACAACTAAATTTGCAGTAGACTTGAATTAGTTTTCAGATTCAGTGTCCGATGATTATTCCATTATACATTATAACTTTCTCAAAAAATACATGTATTGACCACTGAGCCTAGTATCATGGAGAAGTTAAAACTATAATCCTTTATTTGAGATGTCCAGTGGAGGCAAATCCATAAAGAGAGAAAATAGATTGGTGGTTGTTAGGGGATGGGAAAGAGTGGGAATTGGGGAGCCATAGTGAGTAAAGTTCCCCTGGGGAGGATGAAAAGGTTTCAGAGTTAGATAATGTTAATGGTTGAACAACTCAGAGTACACAGAAAAGCCCACTGAATTTTGTATACTTAAATAGTGAATTTTATGGTATGGAAATTATCTCAAGCTATTATAAAAGCCATAATCCTAGTTTGTCTTGATCAATTTTTAAACTAAGAAATGCTGTTTTTTATAGGTTAGAAACAAAGTATATAGCAGGCTATTGTCGTTTCACTCTCCAAATACTTATGGAACCAGATCACCACAGGAGTTATTCAAAGCATCAGGATTGACACAGGTAGGAGATTTTAAGTCACTGTTTTGGTGTTCACTTTATATCTCAGAGTTTTGCTTGAAGATAAAACTTTCTTCTGATTATTTTGATTATTACAAGTGCTATTCTTCCAGTCAGATTGATATTTTGAATTACCTTTGAATCTTTGTTTCCCTCACACATATAGTGCCTGTCTTCCCGTTCCCATATCATTCAGTTTATGGGTATGTCTTATGAATTCCTCTTTCCCACTAATTTTCTCTTTAAAAACTAATGTGAGTTTTTTCTTAATAATAAAAATAACCCATGCACAAAGTCAAAAATGGGAAAATACAAAAGATAAAAAAAAAAGGGTCATTTCTTCTGACAGCCAAAGCTAACTGATGCTCTTGTGTATTTTACCCTCACTTGAATCCCAGAACTCTTTAATTTGTACTGCCAAGGAAAGGCCATTGCTTTCCAGAACCGTTAGTAGTTTCCTGATTAGGTTCTTTGGCCTTGGCTTTCTCCTTCCTCCTGTGTATGCATTAATCTATTTTTTTAATTTAATTTTTAAATTATAGTTGACATTCAGTATTATTTTTATATAAGTTTCAGATGTACAGCAGAGTGCTTAAATAATTACGTAAATTACAAAGTGATTCTCCCCATTAATTCTAGTACCAACCTGGTACTGTACATAATCATTACAATATTACTGACTGTATTCTCTATGCTGTACTTTAATCATAATCTCAAGAGTAGCTGTTGTTCAAAAAGCCATCAGCAGTTCTTTCCTATTGCTTATGGAATAAGCTCTATTTAATAAAATACATTCCCTGTTTTCTGTGGAATAAACTTTATTCATTAAAGTGCTGATTCTTTGATGCTGAAGAACAATTATAATAGGGCTTTTAATAAAATCTATATACATAATTTCTCACCATTTCCCATTAAGTACCTCTCTTGCTCAAGGTGCACAGTAAACTTAACTTTGAATGTTAAACTGTCAGCAAAATTCTCTACCATATATATTCACATTGTGTAATTAGCAGGCTATATGCAAGAAGGTGATTAAAAGAAAAAAATTTCTGTCTTCCTTTAGAAAATCTCATATCCAGTGTAACAAAATCCTTCCACCATTCTATAAAAGATAATTTTTATATGAAATTTGTAGATTATTTTAGTAAACTAGGATACTGTTTTTTTAAATATGTGCACTTAGGAAAATTTCATTTAAAAACAAAACTATCAAAGTTGGATGGTCTTCCTAGACTTAAAAATTTTAACACAGCCAGTCAAATATTTCATTGAAGTGAAATATTCTTATGAAGATCTTTTAGGATATGATGAAAATTTTTTGTGGAAGTTTCTGTTCTTTTTCTGGAGACCAATTTTTAAAAGGAAATGAATTTAAACAATGAATGGGTGAAGAATGAAATTAGGGAAGAAATCAAAAAGTATCTGGAAACAAATGAAAATGAACTCACAACAACCCAAACCTTGTGGGACACAGCAAAGGCAGTCCTGAGAGGGAAGTTCATAGCAATACAGACCTACCTAAAAAAGATAGAAACATTTCAAACAAACAACCTAACCCTTCCTTCGCCTACAAGAACTCGAAGAACAAAAACTAAGCCCAGAGCTAGTAGAAGGAAGGAAATACCCAAGATCAGAGCAGAATTAAATGACATAGAGTCAAAAGAACAATTCATAGGATCAATGAATCAAGGAACGGGTTCTTTAAAAAGATTAAAAAAATCAACAAGCCTTTACGCAGGCTCATCAAGAAAAAAGAGAGAGAGGACCCAAATAAACACAATCAGAAATGAAAGAAGAGAGATTACAACTGACAACACAGAAATACAAAGGATCGTAAGAAATTACTATGAAGAACTGTATGCCAAGAAATTTGAAAACCCAGGTGAAATGGACAACTTTCTAGAAAAATATAATCTTCCAAAACTAAATGAAGAACCACAAAGCCTGAACAGACCAATAACAGCAGATGAAATTGAAGCAGTGATCAAAAAACTCCCGACACACAAAAGCCCAGGACCAGATGGTTTCACAGGAGAATTCTACAGAGCATTTAAGGAAGAGCTAACCCCTATCCTTCACAGACTATTCGAAAAAATACAAAAGGATGGAAGACTCCCAAACTCTTTTTATGAAGCGACATCATCCTAATCCCAAGACCAGATAAAGACACAACAAAGAAAGAAAGCTTCAGGCCAATATCGCTGATGAATATAGACGCTAAAATCCTCAACAAAATATTGGCAAACCGCATCCAATAATACATTAAAAAGATCATACACCATGACCAAGTGTGATTCAGCCCAGGGATGCAAGGATGGTTCAACATTCGCAAATCAGTAAATGTAATACATCACATAAACAAAAGCAAAAACAAAAAACACATGATCATATCAATAGATGAAGAAAAAG